>JXCR01060699.1:17801-37041 GCA_002079205.1 Phalaenopsis hybrid cultivar
TGAATGTGGTATCCAATTGTTTGGATTTCATGAGAAAGCTGATTCAGTGGAAAAACTTCCCTAACATTCTGCTTGTCAGAAAAGCTTCAAAGTCTTAAGGTGGTGTGGAACAAACCTTTATTCCCCTTCATTAAAATCAATAGTGATGGAAGCTTCACTTCTAAGAGGGCTAGAATTGGAGGTATTTTCAGAGATTCTCTAGGAAAATTCTTGCTCTATTTTCAATCTCCTACCATGGTTGATGATGCAATGGAAGCAGAAACAATAGCTTTGTTCTGGTCTCTAAAGCTAGCCAGTTTAAACAACTGGACCCTCCTACAGGCTGAAGTGGATTCCTCCCAACTTGTGGACTATATGTCAGGTAGGAACACCCTCCTTGCACATTCAACAGTGGATTATCCAGATGAAGCACCTAATCAGGGATATGAGGGTCACTTTTCTTTCACTTATAGAGAAGGCAACAGGCCAACTAATCACTTAGCCATAAGAAGTGCTGAATCTCAATTGATATGTGTTTCTACCTTTCCAACTCCCTCTCTCTCTCTTTCTTACTTCAAGGGGATAACTTTAATGTCCCCCATCTTAGAATTGTACCCTCTCAGAATCGTACCCTCTTTTTGAGCTTATTTTTCTATTTATTTTCACTTAACCCCATGGACTACATTCTTATCCCTGAGACTAAATGTGATTCTTACTTTGTTGAGAAAAGCATAGCCCTTTCGGGTCATTATGTTTCATAATAGATTTTAATTAATCAATTGGTCATATCGATAAGTAAAATAAGCATAGAGACAATTTATGGAATTAAAAGCACTTCTATTAACTTTATTCCCACACATAGTTATTCCTCATTGCAAAGAAAAATACAAAGGAAACTACTCATATCTCATGGGGAAGACACAACAACACATGGATTTATAAATAAACATAAGCTTACAGAATAAGATTAAGTAAAGTAAAAAAAATACACAACTTATCTCAAAATTCTTCTCAATCACTCCTTCTAGTTCCTTTGAATCACTCACTCTCCTTATAATTCCACTCCAATCTCACTTAGAACTATGGTGAAGAAGATATCTCTCACTTCTCCTCTTCTCCTCCAAATCTAAGCAAGCCACTGAGCAAATCCTTCAATGAGTCTCACCTCTCAAAGACTCTCCCCATCTCCAAAAAGACTCTCTTTGGACTCTCCAGAAGTCTCTTTAACTAGAGTTCTCAAAATCACTAAGAGTTACGTCAAGCACCCTTTCAAAAGTAGTCCACATTCATTGAACTTTCTAGAAAACCATTTCTAGCGCATATGTGCTAAATTCTGGTGATTAGGCGCAGGCTCTCTATTTTTCTGGTGCCTAAGCGCCAGGTCAACTTGGACTTTTTGCTTCTTTTGACTCTAAATTGCTTTATTTTTGTTCCATTTGCTCCACATGCTCCATTTATTGTATCTAACCAAAAAAATCAAAAATACCTTTCATTAAAGCTCAATATCTTTAAAAGTAGGCATAAAATGTGCAAATAAAAGTAATATAATTTATGCATGTCATTATTCCAACTACAAATAGAGATCAAATACAAGTCTAGTCACAACGAGAAGCTAGAAAACACCAATGATTCACTGAAATCAATCAATCCATAAAAAATCTAAACATCAACAAGCAGCATCAAACAATCCACTCCACAAAAATGATGAACACAACACACTACAAACACAAACATACACACAAATACATACCTTGGGTTACCTCCTAAGAAGCACTTAGTTTAACGTCATCAACATGACAAATCCAAATCCTTACTTAGGTTTCAATTACTCACTATTCTGCTTCTTAGAANTTAAGTGCTTCTTAGGAGGTAACCCAAGGTATGTATTTGTGTGTATGTTTATGTTTGTAGTGTGTTGTGTTCATCATTTTTGTGGAGTGGATTGTTTGATGTTGCTTGTTGATGTTTAGATTTTTGATGGATTGATTGATTTCAGTGAATCATTGGTGATTCTTAGCTTCTTGTTGTGACTAGACTTGTATTTGATCTCTATGTGTAGTCGGAATTATGACAAGCACAAATTATATTACTTTTATTTGCACATTTTATGCCCACTTTTAAAGATATTGAGCTTTAATGAAAGGTATTTTTGATTTTTTTGGTTAGATACAATAAATGGAGCATGTGGAGCAAATGGAACAAAAATAAAGCAATTTAGAGTCAAAAGAAGCAAAAAGTCCAAGTTGACCTGGCGCTTAGGCACCAGAAAAATAGAGAGCCTGCGCCTAATCACCAGAATTTAGCACATATGCGCTAGAAATGGTTTTCTAGAAAGTTCAATGAATGTGGACTACTTTTGAAAGGGTGCTTGACGTAACTCTTAGTGATTTTGAGAACTCTAGTTAAAGAGACTTCTGGAGAGTCCAAAGAGAGACTTTTTGGAGATGGGGAGAGTCTTTGAGAGGTGAGACTCATTGAAGGATTTGCTCAGTGTCTTGCTTAGATTTGGAGGAGAAGAGGATAAGTGAGAGATATCTTCTTCACCGTAGTTCTAAGTGAGATTGGAGTGGAATTATAAGAAGAGTGAGTGATTCAAAGGAACTAGAAGGAGTGATTGAGAAGAATTTTGAGATAAGTTGTCTATTTTTTTTACTTTACTTAATCTTATTTTGTAAGCTTATGTTTATTTATAAATCCATGTGTTGTTGTGTCTTCCCCATGATATATGAGTAGTTTCCTTTGTATTTTTCTTTGCAATGAGGAATAACTATGTGTGGGAATAAAGTTAATAGAAGTGCTTTTAATTCCATGAATTGTCTCTATGCTTATTTTACTTATCGATATGACCAATTGATTAATTAAAATCTATTGTGAAACATAATGACCCGAAAGGGCTATGCTTTTCTCAACAATGTAAGAATCACATTTAGTCTCAGGGATAAGAATGTAGTCCATGGGGTTAAGTGAAAATAAATAGAAAAATAAGCTCAAAAAGAGGGTACGATTCTGAGAGGGTACAATTCTAAGATGGGGGACATTAAAGTTATCCCCTTGAAGTAAGAAAGAGAGAGAGAGGGAGTTGGAAAGGTAGAAACACATATCAATTGAGATTCAGCACTTCTTATGGCTAAGTGATTAGTTGGCCTGTTGCCTTCTCTATAAGTGAAAGAAAAGTGACCCTCATATCCCTGATTAGGTGCTTCAACTGGATAATCCACTGTTGAATGTGCAAGGGGGGTGTTCCTACCTGACATATAGTCTACAAGTTGGGAGGAGTCCACTTCAGCTTGTAGGAGGGTCCAGTTGTTTAAACTGGCCAGCTTTAGAGACCAGAACAAAGCTATTGTTTCTGCTTCCATTGCATCATCAACCATGGTAGGAGATTGAAAANCGGTGTTTCCAATGATGTTGTTAGGCTTAGGCATTTTCTATTTTACTTAAAAGATAAAGCTAAAATGTAGTTAAATTTGTGAACACCTAGATCAATTAAGACATGGGTGGAGTTACCCAGAAGTTGTTAGCTAAGTATTCTCCACAATCTAAAATTGCTAAATAGAGGAATGACATCACTTTGTTCTGTCAATACAAAGGGGAATCTCTTTATGAGGCTTGTGAGCAATTCAAAATACTTCTTAGGAAGTGTCCACATAAAGCATTACCCAATTAGTTTAATTTGTTAGTGTGATTATTGATGCTGTAGCTGGAGGGTCGCTTATGTCGAAACCAATTTAGGAGGCTTTTTCTGTAATAGAGGAGATTGCCACCAACAACTTTCAATGGTCATTCGAGAGAGTAAATTCTAAGAAGGTAGCTAATATTCATGAATTAGATGTGCTTATCATCTTAACCTCTCAGTAGTAGCTATAACAAGAAAGTTGGAACAATTCCGATTAAATCAACCTCAAGGACCACCTGTCATTGAGGAAAATTTATTTGGACAGTTGGTTGATGCTAACTCTTCATCTTTTGAAACTCTTAATGTGATTAAAAATCAATCAAACAACTCATACTCCAATTATTACAAAACAAGTTGGAAGAATCACCCAAACTTTAACTAGAATAATAATTCTGGAGGNAAGCTCAACAACAAAAATTGGCTCCTACTGCCAGTTTTTCCAGCAGGGCTAACTTAATGCAATAACTAAAAGTCTAAATCATTTCAGTCCAACACTCATCCTAACACTTCCTTTCATCTTTAAACCAAATATAATTTGCATATGAAGGATTGAATTGGTTAGAAATGCATTGAAATGGCATATGAAAGAGTAGTTAGGAATTTATGATTAAAAAACCCAATAGCTCTTCACTTTTCCCTATGATTCTGAACTTTTTCCCCACTGTTTGATCCTCGAATGCAATATATGTGTGCTTAGTGTGTAATTAATTCAATTTCAATTTATAAATAATTCTCATATTTCTTTGCAATTCAATTTTACACAATACTACACATGTGCATGTATCGTTTCAAGTAATATAGGATTCTAAGGGAGTCCCAAGTATCGATCCCATAAGGAAGGATAAACTCTTTTTATCAACTTAGTAAAACTCTACTTAAATTGTAGGTAAATTAATTAGGAATTAAGGTTGAAATTGTATAAAGAAGCAACTAATACCGATATATTCTATTTCTTAACTTAAAGGAATTGCTAAATGTTTCTAAATTAAATTTGTGTAGAAGAGTTCAAATTGTATGAAAAATCCTTCTCCTTGCAATGAGATTATAATTAGTGTAGGAATCAAATGCTTATAAATTTAAGTGTAGTCTTGTGACAAATAGGAACATACATATTCTTTACCCTCTTCCGAGTGAATAAAGAACATTGACTAACGTAGATTTAAGTTCCTAAATCCTTGGTTATGTTGGGTAGTATCTAGCCTGTCACTCTAGAATGCCCACGTAAGCCCTCAATTTGGCTAACCAAGCTTTAGGTTCCTAACACTAAGTTAAAATGATTATGATTCTAGTCTGTCACCCTAAAATCACTAATTTACACCTAACAAAACTTATTTCTTTATTTATTTGCACTGCCCTATGCACTACTTTCCTTTTTCACAATAGTGCAATCTGATTCTTACTAGTTGAGGAATTCCTAGACCTCTCGGATCATTATGATTTGCAAAAAGTTTTAACTTATCAATTAGACAAACTGAATAAGTAAATTAAGTATGAAGTAAAGAACCATCACAATTATGAAATAAAAAAAGCTAAATAAATCTAATTCTACACATGATTATTTTCCATCAGAAGGAGAAAGACAAATAAAACAACTTAGATTTCATGGGGACAAAACCACAACACATGATATATATATATATATATATATATAAGTAGGTTTACATAATAAAATTTAATAAAATTCAAACAAAAATACAAAACACTTATCTCAAACTTCTCCCCAAGTAAATTTTCTAAAGTTCCTTTGAAGAATTCTCTAACTCTCAAATATCACTCAGAGGTGCAGAAAATGAAAGAGTTCTCTCACTTTTCCTCCTCTCCTGCACTATGAAGTGCTGGAAATATTAAACCCTACACTTTCTCTCTCCTCACACACACCTCATAACTTGAAGAGACACCTCCTTATATAACCCTTGAAATCCCCAAGAGTCACTTTATAAGCTCCTTCAAAATTCAACCATATATATTGAATTTGCATAAAAAACTAATTCTGACGTCAAGACTCCAGTCTGGACGCATAGGAGCCAACCTTCTAGAAGCCTGAAATAACTGTCTGGTGCCTAGGCGCCAGATCTTGGTGTCATGGCTTTGGGCTCTCTGTTTTTGCGTACAAAGTCTGGTGCCTATGCACCAGTTCACTTTTTGCTCCTTTGCTTCATTTGACCAAAGCCTATAAAAAGGGAGCTGCAGCTTGACATCCTTCACCGTAGACCTGAGCAACTTTGGTTGCCGCCACTAATGGCCGTTGTCGCCGCTTCTGACTACTGCCGCTCACCACTGGCCTCATGCACCTACCATCGGCAGTTACCATCGCCACCATCAACCTCTTGCTCCTGCAATCACTAGCTAATATCGCAGACCAACTCCAACTGCCACCACCCTCTGACCAACTCCATTCGACGATGCCTCACGCCAAATATGGCTACTGATGCCACTGTCATCGGCCAATTTTGGTTGCCGCCCTTGCTAGTCGCCACCACCGCCGGTTATCGTCGACCATCATCGGACGCCACCCGCTCCTACAGCGAAGTCCCTTTGTAAAGTAACAATGCACCCCACTTATGGTGCAATGATATCTCTCGAATACACCATAACAATAGATCACAAAGATGGTGTTTTTCTATGAACACTTAAAGCTTTAACCTTGCAGCTCTCGACTGTAGCATCCGTATCCTACGAACGTCATCACAACTCACTACTATGACATGTGTGATCAACTAAAGCCGATGTGACCCATAACTCGTGCAGCTCCAAATCCTTATTTTTGGGTTTGCGAATTTCGTCACAGCTCACAACTACGACCTATATAGCTTATAGCTCATACAACTCTTGACTCCTTTCCTTGCGGCCTATGAACACACATCACAACTCACCATTATTGTTTAAGAACAACTACGACATACATGATACACAACTCGTTTAGTTCATTACTCCAACCCCTATAGCCTACTGACATCATCACAACGTACCTCCACGATCTAAATGACCAACTATGACCAACATGATCCACAATTCATGCAACTTTCGACTCTAGCTCCGTGACATATGGACGTCATCACATCTCACCACTATTATCTATGTGACCAACGATGACCTACATGATCTTTAGCTTGTGCAGCTTCTGACTCTGGCCCCTGTTTCCTATGTTGTCCACAATATGTGTGGCTCCTTACTCTGGCCTCTATGACCTACGAATGTCATCACAGCTCACNCTTTCTAAAAGTTTTCGCTAGATCTGATTTGTAAGGTTTAAGGTCTGCAACACAATGGTAAGGATTTAACTAATAGGATAGATAACACGTAAGGCAAGCGCAAGAAAATATTTTTGTAGGATTTTCTTTTNATTTCTAAAAGTTCTCGCTAGATCTGATTCGTAAGGTTTAAGGTCTGCAACACAATGTTAAGGATTTAACTAATAGGATAGATAACACGTAAGGCAAGCGCAAGAAAATATTTTTGTAGGATTTTCTTTTTTTTAAGCACACAATAACTCAACACACTATAATAATAACACTACAATTTTCAAATTTAAGTCTTATGAGTACAACTAAAATTCTCCTAAATTTCTTTATCATTGCTCCCCAATAACGATGCTAGAAGCTTGATACCCTTCCCGGTTCAGGTGCACTTGCACACTAGGGTTTCTGATCCACAGAAATAATATATTATTTTAAGTACCCTTTTTATGTCTATTTTTGGTGATATTGCAGTTTAAAGGAAGGTATTTTTGTAATTATATTGCAGGT
The DNA here is from genome assembly GCA_002079205.1 of Phalaenopsis hybrid cultivar. Taxonomy (NCBI): domain Eukaryota; kingdom Viridiplantae; phylum Streptophyta; class Magnoliopsida; order Asparagales; family Orchidaceae; genus Phalaenopsis; species Phalaenopsis hybrid cultivar. The sequence goes on from JXCR01060699.1 coordinate 25,203, forward strand.
ATACCATTTTTAGACATTTGGAGCAAAAATTGCAAAAAGAGCAAAATTTGGAGCAAAGAGAGCCATTTTTAGAGTTTGGCACATGATGCGCCAAAATCTAGAGTGCTGGCTCATGATGCGCCGAGCGCAACATTTTCAAATTAAGGCGGTTTGAGACAAATTTTACATGAATTTTCAAAGGGACACTTGTTCTAAGCACCCCATGGAGTGATTCAATTTGAGCATCAACAAATTAGCTAAAATAAATTTAACTAAGCTAAACAAATTTATACATAATTGTCTTATAGAGATAACCAAAAATAAAATATTTCTAGCTGCTTAATTCAACACAAGAGCAAAGCTCAACAACAAAAATTGGCTCCTACTGCCAGTTTTTCCAGCAGGGCTAACTTAATGCAATAACTAAAAGTCTAAATCATTTCAGTCCAACACTCATCCTAACACTTCCTTTCATCTTTAAACCAAATATAATTTGCATATGAAGGATTGAATTGGTTAGAAATGCATTGAAATGGCATATGAAAGAGTAGTTAGGAATTTATGATTAAAAAACCCAATAGCTCTTCACTTTTCCCTATGATTCTGAACTTTTTCCCCACTGTTTGATCCTCGAATGCAATATATGTGTGCTTAGTGTGTAATTAATTCAATTTCAATTTATAAATAATTCTCATATTTCTTTGCAATTCAATTTTACACAATACTACACATGTGCATGTATCGTTTCAAGTACTATAGGATTCTAAGGGAGTCCCAAGTATCGATCCCATAAGGAAGGATAAACTCTTTTTATCAACTTAGTAAAACTCTACTTAAATTGTAGGTAAATTAATTAGGAATTAAGGTTGAAATTGTATAAAGAAGCAACTAATACCGATATATTCTATTTCTTAACTTAAAGGAATTGCTAAATGTTTCTAAATTAAATTTGTGTAGAAGAGTTCAAATTGTATGAAAAATCCTTCTCCTTGCAATGAGATTATAATTAGTGTAGGAATCAAATGCTTATAAATTTAAGTGTAGTCTTGTGACAAATAGGAACATACATATTCTTTACCCTCTTCCGAGTGAATAAAGAACATTGACTAACGTAGATTTAAGTTCCTAAATCCTTGGTTATGTTGGGTAGTATCTAGCCTGTCACTCTAGAATGCCCACGTAAGCCCTCAATTTGGCTAACCAAGCTTTAGGTTCCTAACANGTGCCTATGCACCAGTTCACTTTTTGCTCCTTTGCTTCATTTGACCAAAGCCTATAAAAAGGGAGCTGCGGCTTGACATCTTTCACCGTAGACCTGAGCAACTCTGGTTGCTGCCACTAATGGTCGTTGTCGCCGCTTCTGACTACTGCCGCTCACCATTGGCCTCATGCACCTACCATCGGCAGTTACCATCGCCACCATCAACCTCTTGCTCCTGCAATCACTGGCTAATATCGCAGACCAACTCCAACCGCCACCACCCTCTGACCAACTCCATTCGACGATGCCTCATGCCAAATATGGCTACTGATGCCACTGTCATCGGCCAATTTTGGTTGCCGCCCTCGCTAGTCGCCACCACCGCCGGTTATCGTCGACCATCATCGGACGCCACCCGCTCCTACAGCGAAGTACCTTTGTAAAGTAACAATGCACCCCACTTATGGTGCAATGATATCTCTCAAATACACCATAACAATAGATCACAAAGATGGTGTTTTTCTATGAACACTTAAAGCTTTGTCCTTGCAGCTCTCGACTGTAGCATCCGTATCCTACGAACGTCATCACAACTCACTACTATGACATGTGTGACCAACTAAAGCCGATGTGACCCATAACTCGTGCAGCTCCCAAATCCTTATTTTGGGGTTTGCAAATTTCGTCACAGCTCACAACTACGACCTATATAGCTTATAGCTCATACAACTCTTGACTCCTTTCCCTGCGGCCTATGAACACACATCACAACTCACCATTATTGTTTAAGTGACCAACTACGACATACATGATACACAACTCGTTTAGTTCATTACTCCAACCCCTATAGCCTACTGACATCATCACAACGTACCTCCACGACCTAAATGACCAACTATGACCAACATGATCCACAATTCATGCAACTTTCAACTCTAGCTCTGTGACATATGGACGTCATCACATTTCACCACTATTATCTATGTGACCAACGACGACCTACATGATCTTTAGCTTGTACAGCTTCTGACTCTGGCCCCTGTATCCTATGTTGTCCACAATATGTGTGGCTCCTTACTCTGGCCTCTATGACCTACGAATGTCATCACAGCTCACCACTACGGCATATGTGATTAATTATGATTTACATAACTTATAGCTCCTACAACTTCATATTAAGACCTCTTTAGCCAACCAACACTCCTGAAGCAATCACTTACGGTCTACACGATCAACTATTAACAAGAATTTCAACTACAACCTATACGAGAAGCTTGCACTACGATCATCGTCTACAACATTTACAAAGGACTATTTCCTCCATAGCAATCGATTCCGGCTCTTGCAAACTAATATCATTGAAAACTACATTCATTATAGTCCGACTAAGACTATTATCGATGAATCACTGTTATACATTTACAATAATCATCTTTGTAACTCTTTCCTAATTCAGGAGAAGTGTGAATCTGTATACTTATCATTCATAGTGCATCATTTCAACTGGGCTAGACTCCATATTTTTTTCTTAATTTTTTATGATTTGTGCATCCTACTACTTACTCCTCTTTAACTACCTAAGTATATGCTGAATTTTCGTGCAACGCTAATACACTAAATTATGTCTATATTGTCGCGGACATTCAAAAACACATCAAATATTAAATTTTAAAATTAGTTTTTTGTATATTATATTAAATGATTTCTTTTTTTTTCTTGTTGATTGTTCATTTTATTTGTAATTTTATTATAACATTATTTTAAATTAATATTATTTTCTCTTTTATAATAAATAAGGCAGCTCTTGAACTATCTCAAATTCATAAACTTGAGCTCGAGCTCAAACTCAAATTTGATAAAATAACTAAAGTTGAAGTCACTTCCATTCATTCTAAAACTAGGTAATGTTTCAAATATCACCAAAAAAAAAAAAAAAAATCCCCTAAATANCATAACAATCGATTCCGGCTCTTGCAAACTAATATCATTGAAAACTACATTCATTATAATCCGACTAAGACTATTATCGATGAATGACTCTTATACATTTACAATAATCATCTTTGTAACTCTGTCTTTCCTAATTCAGGAGAAGTGTGAACATGTATACTTATCATTCATAGTGCATCATTTCAACTGGGCTAGACTCCATATTTTTTTCTTAATTTTTTATGATTTGTGCATCCTGCTGCTTACTCCTCTTTAACTACCTAAGTATATGCTGAATTTTCGTGCAACGCTAAGACACTAAATTATGTTTATATTGTCGCGGACATTCAAAAACACATCAAATATTAAATTTTAAAATTAGTTTTTTGTATATTATATTAAATGATTTCTTTTTTTTCTTGTTGATTGTTCATTTTATTTGTAATTTTATTATAACATTATTTTAAATTAATATTATTTTCTCTTTTATAATAAATAAGACAGCTCATGAATTATCTCAAATTCATAAACTTGACCTCGAGCTCAAACTCAAATTTTATAAAATAACTAAAGTTGAAGTCATCGTTGGAGCCTGACTCGCAGTCAATTCCATTCATTCTAAAACTAGGTACTGTTTCAAATATCACAAAAAAAAAAAAGAAAAAAAATCCCCCTAAATATGCGACGCACATCCGATAGGAAATGCGACCATAAGAATAAGACACGTAAGCGAATATCCTCTTCACTTCTCCGACCCTCTTCTTCCCCTTCCTAAACGAGAGAGAGAGAGAGATAGAGGAGGGAGACGGCGAGGGAGAGGGAGTTGATTAATGGAGACAATAGGGTTCTGCAGCTGCAGCAGGTCTTTTGTTTCTCCATTGATTATCAAGTCTCAAGCCACGAAGAAACCTGGAACTAAAATTTCTGCTGAAAGAAAGGTACATAAATTTCACTCTTCTGGGCATAAATCTGGGTAAAGAAAGTTTGCTTGTTCAGCTTGATTATCAAGTTGCCTTTGCTCATGAAATTTTTTTAGAATAGAATATTTCAAGTCAAAGTTAGATTTACACATGCTGATAACCCATAACAATTACTACTCCTATAGTGATGAAATCCTGATTATGATTGATAAACTATCAAACAAAATCCATTTGAAATAATTAAAATCTAAGAAAAATTGTCTCTGTAATAGCAGTAGTGAGCAGCCGATGTAGTGCGTAATAATTAAATTTTAAGAATTCAATCTTGTGTAATGATCAAAATTAGCAACAATAAATATTTGCTCAGTTGTTTGCCATCTTCATTAACTGCAGTAGCACACCAACACAATTTTTGGAGATAGTATGAAGAAAATTAATGATTAACAAGGACATTTTAGCTTTACTTTAAATGCCTGCCCAAGGTTGGAGGGGTAACTCAATAGGTAGATTAAATGAAGGGAGAAAGTTTCAGATATAAGAGGCTGCTGGCGTTAGCAGCCAGCTAAACAAAACACCTCAACAAAGCTGTCACCCTATCAAGATCTGAAATCTCTCATCTAATGACACTAAACCGGTACTCTTAATGCAGGCNAAGCTTTACTTTAAATGCCTGCCCAAGGTTGGAGGGGTAACTCAATCGGTAGATTAAATGAAGGGAGAAAGTTTCAGATATAAGAGGCTGCTGGCGTTAGCAGCCAGCTAAACAAAACACCTAAACAAAGCTGTCACCCTATCAAGATCTGAAATCTCTCATCTAATGACACTTAACCGGTACTCTTAATGCAGGGTTCAATTATCATCCCTCTTGGCAAGCCCGGTCTGCAACAAACAAACAACAATGCACAGACTGTCAAACTCCTTTCAAATGTTGAAAAGCTCAGGCTGCTAACCAAGGCAGAGAAAGCAGGACTGCTCTCACTAGCAGAGAGATTTGGCCTCTCACTCTCAACTGTGGAGAGGCTGGGTCTTCTTTCAAAGGCAGAAGAGCTTGGAGTTTTATCAGCAGCCACAGACCAAGGCACCCCAAGCGCCTTCCTGACACTTAGCCTTGTGCTTTTATTCCTGGGGCCTGCTTTTGTCTATCTTGTGCCTGAGGACAATGTCTTGGAGGTAGTCTTACAGGTTTTGGTGGCCATAGTGTGTGTCGTTGGCGGATCCGCTTCCTTCGCTGCTTCAAATTTCTTGTCAAACTTGCAGAGATCCAATTGAGTTTTGCGAGTCTTGTGCTTCTGACGATGGTCATTTTGGTGCAAATGTTAGCTTGTTACTTGCTCGGATTCCTTTTGAACTCTATGTATTAGGCAATAACAAGCATGTCAGCTTCTGGGGAGAACTTTGCATGGTTAGTAGGTATTTGCTAAATTCTTTTTAAGAAATTCAGGTTATATGTATGTATGTATGTATGTATGTATGTATGTATGGAAACTTTTGGAGTAACAAACAATAATTCAGCTCTACAAATTGAATGCAATAATTTTCAGCCAAAAAGGAGGCTTGCTACCTGATAAATTATTGGCTGCTAGTCATTGGCTGCTTGTAAATAGAAAATGTATTTTAGAAAATTATGATTTTATTTTCAGTTGGTTTATGTGTGAAATTCGATGAAATACACCAAGTTTCATTATTATATATCTCCCAACAAACTTTTGTGCAACTGCTATTGTAACTTTAAGCATTAAGAGCTGAAGAAGATAGCTTAAAGCTTGAAGTGAAGAACAAGCTCAGAAAATTTCTCATTATTGTATTTCATAGTATTTAAAGTAAATGATTAACCAAATTCCTTGCTTTCTACCTAATTTGATGATTTATATATAGTGAACTTTTATCATATTTTTGAAATCCTACTTTGTGCATGAGCTGATTTGAATCTTCGTACTTCACATGGATATAGGAACGAGAGGAACAAGAGATTGTTCTACGAGTTGTGTGTGTTGATGTTCCCAATTTTCTTTTCTGTCTAAACTCTTTTTCACCCAATCGAGAAAGCTTGAAGAAGTAGGCATAATAAACCTCCAATCAACTTTGTTTTCTTTTCTCTTTATTTTGGTTAATTGTATATCCAGATTTCTTTTAGATTGAGTCCAAGTCAAGTGATGAGATTAATTTTCACCAAATCAATAGTTCAGTTCAACCTGCTAGATTAATATTTCAACTGGGCCAATGAGCTCATTTATATTTTAACTAATCAGATGAACCTGTTAGCTTGATCGATCAATTTGTCCAGCTATTTTGACCATCGAATTTAGCAAATAAGCTTGGGTCAAGTATTCAGCTTGGTTAGTTAATTTCACAAGCCAGTTTGGTCAAAGTATTCAGTTAATTAGCCTGGTATATCCAGCTATCAGGCTTCATGCACCATAATTGTTATATTTCATTTCTATGTATTCATTATTTTTTGTGTAGGGTCCTTTTTGTTGGGATTATATGGTTTCCTTTATCCATTTGCCACTATTGCTTTCATGGTGATTAAAGGTGTAGTGAAAGTGGAGTATATCACAAATTAGGTGAGGAGTGATTCTTTGAGCAAAATTATGCACCAGAGTTAATTCAACAGTTATGGAATACACTAGGGAGTTTGTGACCCCTAGTGTGTTCTGATGCCATTTGGTTCTTTAAAATTTGGGCCACATAGATAAAGAGTACCAATTAATATATAGCCCAAAGGGTTATACCTTATAATTTATTAGGAGACGAAAATGAAACATACTATAATGGTAGGTGGTACTCCTTTTGATCATTGGGGAGACAAGAGAAGGCACACTATACAATAGAAAAAACATTTGTCGGAGAATGTGTTTCTTGACATCATTTTTTGTCAACCTTATTTCTTTGGCTTAAGCTTAACTGGACTTCACTTGAGATTGGTCTTGAGCAAACCCTAACTTGAGAAATTGAATTTTTATCTTAACAAGAATCAAAACAATCAATATAATTTTCAAGCCACAATAATTTTAACCAAACTCAGAGATAACTCTAAAATTAGCTTTAATCATCGAAATCTTGGGATTATTATTTTTTTAACTAAGGCTATTATAAAACTCAAAACCTCACTTTGAAAGTTGCACGAGACATTATTACTTATAAATACCATGCAAATAAGTTTGATGATCGTTTGAAATAAATTTTATATAAAACTCTTCAATGTAAATTTTCATGCATGACGATTATTGTCGTAAACCCTATAATTATTGTTTTCTTCCACAGGTCAATCCAGTGATCCCAATTTCATTATGTAAGTTGCATGAATTTCATATTCACATATGAAATCATACAAAATAGTTTTGGCGGTCATCGAACAATATTTTTACGTAAAATTGTGCACACAAGGTTCTCATGCATGAAAAATAGTCATGCATAAGAATTTTTCGACGAATCATTATTTTTTAAATTGGATTTCACAATTACACCTGTATCGTCGAAATCTTTCAAATAAATCTCTTCGTGCCTAAATCTAGTCTCGTTTGGGTACCTCTTGAGCCTGCGATAATTAAGAAACAAAAAAACATAATTTCAATAATAAAACAATATTTGACTTTAACTCTCTCAAAATGACTACAAATCAACTCCAAACTCTAACAAAAATAATTCTAAATTTAAAAATACACAATTTGAACCAATAAAGTCCATTAAAAATTTTTGCTACAAAATAATCTTCTCTCTCTTAGGGTTTGGGCCCACTTTAACAGTCATATCTTTTTATTGAACTTGAATTAGCCAAAATCATTTGGACCATTGAATTCCTTGTATTTTTTTCCATTAAATAAGCCCAAGTCAAATTTTGGTCATAACCAACTCTCAACTATCTTGTAATTACCCCACAAACCACGTAACCACTTTAAATGCTTGTATTTTGAGCTACATAGCTCCTTTTTTGAAAATGTTTGAGCCATTAAATTCCTTATCTTGTCATCTTTCAAATGACATACTTTGATTTTTTTCCTAACTACCATAACTATCTTTGCAAATTTACCAAAATGCCCCTCCCCTTAGCCAAAATTACAATAATCTCCTTTTAACCCTATCTCTTCATTCCTATTCATCCTAGCCAACAGTTCATTGATCCATTGCCTCTCTTCCCATTGGTCCATGCCTCCTTAATCCCTTTCCCCTCTACATCATCATAAATCACGACCACCCATTTCATATCTCTAACTCCCCACTCAATCCTAACCATCCATGCCCCTGAACTCCATTTCACTACAAAATAACCACCCCACTAGCCACTACTTGAACGAAACTCGCTCCAAACCCCACACATTCATCCCATTTCGTTCCTCCCTCATCCCTCTCTTGAGATCCCTCTCCAAACCACCAAAACCGGAGCTCCCATACCCTTTTCAAAACAAAAAGGTGAAATTTCTTCTTAATCCCTCATCAAACCAAGAACACAGAGCAAGGCAAAGAGGATCTTCAAGAAAAGCAGTTCGAACAAGAAGCAAGGAGTTTAAAGGTATGACTTCTAATCTTCCATATTAAAAATTCTTCATCCACAATTTTGAATGCCTTAATGTATGTAGTATGTCACATAATGAACTTTAAAATTCACCATGGGTTTTTAAAATCTCAGATATCTTTTTCATGTATCATGTGGTTCCTTCAAATGTTACCATGAATTTTTAGGAGTTTTCTTGTTTATGTTAATTTTATGTTACAATTTTAAAAATTAACCATGTATTTTTAAAATATTTTGCGCTTTCTCCACATAACTTGTTTATCTTGAAGATTTACCATGTAATCATCAAGCTCTTTATGGTTTCATCATGTCATAAGTTAATTTCAGAAGTTTATTACATATTATATAGTTTAAATCATAGGGCTTTTGATTTTGTGATATAATTCATTAATGTGATGTCATATTGTTTAATTGACATGCTCACTTGTTATTCTTAACAAAACCAAAATGTATTGTCTATGTTTCATGTCAAAACTTTAGGGTTTTTCTTAATTTATATGTTATATAGCATAAATGTTGAGTTTTCTATAGAAAATTCATGGGATTTTTCATTATTTCATGTTTTATTATGTCAATTACATGTTTATTCCTTACTGATCACTAAAATCAAAAGCTTGGCCTTAGGATCTCCAAAAGCGAGAACTTCAAGGTTGTTTTTCCCTCATAGCCGAACCTAATTACCTTCAAACCTCGCCAGTTAACATTGGAACATGACTTATTCTTAATTACTTTCTAATTAAAGGCTAAAATATTCTAATCTCTCCTAATTCATCTANCCAAAAGCACTCTACCCATGCCGCCTTGTCCCAATGATTCATCTTGTCATAAATGGCTTTGGTCAGGCTTTGATTGTAGCAGGAATTTAATGCCAGATGATCAATTCTGGTTATGTCAAATTGTATCTTGATGACCTGTTTAACAGAATTTTTAGTAAGGAGGGTTTTCAATATATCCTCTGACCAGGTGTTGTCCTCACAATAGTCTTTCACCATGATATTGTTGCTGGTGATCTCTGGCAAAGGTTCCAAGAAATCTTCTAAGCACCATCTGTCCAGCTAGAACTACAGGTTACCATGGCCCAACTCCCAAAAGTAAAATTTTTTAGCAGCATCTCTCACCTTTAGCATATTCCTCCATATTCTAGTCCCCCAACCTCCTTTTAATTGAATTGGGATGTGCAAATCTGGAGTATTTTTCATGCATAAATTGTGCCCAAAGTGTTTCTTGCTGTTTGAATTTTAACCAAAGCCTACACATGCTTATCTGTTGTAGCTGCTCTAGCCCCTTGAAACCCAGACCTCCAGCTGAGTAGGGTCTGACCACTTTTTGGAAACTAGCCCAAATCATTTTTTTTCTCTGCCCAACCTATAGGAATCTGTTGAAAGTTCTTTCAAGTAAAAGCCGAGTGCTCTTCTTCATTGCTGCCATCTACAGAGTATACATGGGGAAGGTAGTAAGGATGCTTTCAAGAGAGTTATCCTTCCACCATTAGATAAGAATGAAATCATCCAGCATTGTAATTGGAAGTTAATTTTGTCTACAACCTCATCAAAATGTGTTAATTTGGTCCTTCCCTTGATTAGTTGGACCCCCAAATATTTGAAAGGGTTTGACATTGAGGTGAAGCTAGTTAGCTCAAGGATCCACTTCTTGATTTGAGAGGTGACCTATTTGCTGAAGAGTGCTTGGCATTTTGCAATGTTTACTTTCAGTCCTGATGAGTTCTGGAATTCCTGCATACAAGCATGAAGCCTCTTTTTAGTAGCTTTTTTGGCTTTGGAGAAGACTATAATGTCATTTGCATACACCAAATGACTGATGTCCAAGGTTGATTTATGATGACAAATGTTGTAACTCTTCCTGTGGTTGGGCTTATCGAGTAATCTTGACAGGTAGTCCAAAGCAAGAATGATAATGGTTAGAGAAAGGGGATCTCCTTGTTTCAGTCCCCTAGAAGCTGTAAAAAAGTCATGTGCACTGTCATTTATAAGTACATAATTCACATCCTCTTTAAGCCATCTTTTGATGATTAGACATGAGTCATTGGAGAACCCCCTATCACTCAGTATCTCTAGCACAAAATCCCAGTGTATGATGTCATAAGCCTTCTCTAGATCAATTTTGTATATCATGTTTTCTCCCTAACATGGTTTCTCTAAGTCCCGCAGTAGTTCTTGTGGTAATAGTACATTGTCTCCAATGCTCCTGCCTTTCACAAAGGCCGCCTGCTTTGGACTTATAATGTGCTGCAAAAATGGGTTGGAACCTCCTTGTTAGGATCTTACTTATGATTTTACTAATCGCATTAGTTAGGCTTATGGTTATGAAAATTTTCCAATTCTTCTTGAGGGTTTATTTAGGGTTAAAAACAATATTAGCAGCATTGAAATACTTGGGTAATTCAAACTATATAACAGTGCTAACATCCACCTTAATGATGTCCCAGGCCTTTTTATAGAAGTCAGCTGTGAAGCCATCTGTACCTGCATATTTGGAGCTATCAATAGAAAGAAGTGCTTGTTTGACTTCCTCTTCACCAGGCACTTCAGCCAAATTGATTGCAGCAGTGTGTTCTAGATTAGAAGAAAATAGATTAGAGTCAATCTACTCCCTGGGAAAATTTGTGCACTGCATCAGTTTCTGACAGTAACCTACAGTATCTCAGCAATAGCCCCATTGTATTTTAGCCAGTTCTCTTGATTATCTTTAATATCATGAATAGTGTTACATCTCCTCTGATATTTGATGCAAACATGGTAAAATTTTGTAATCATGTCTCCATCTATAAATTTGATTATGGATGCATTTTGCTTAATGAATTGATCCTGCCATGCCACTACAATTAGAAGCTTTTCGTTAGCTTCCAAGAGGGATGCCTCATCTATTTGTCCTAGGATGGTAGCATTCTTCATTTCCTTTAACTCCTTCTCAGCCTGGTCCACACCAGTCATAATGTTGTCAAAGGTGTTCCAATTCAAGTAAATTAAGGCCTTGCCAACCTTTTCCTGCAATCTCCAAAGCTTGATCAGGCGGTTTGGGTGTTCACAATCCCTCTAATGCTCTTTTACAGTGTGAAGAATGACTTGATGAGTTGCCCAGAAGTTGAGGTATCTGAAGGGCGCTTTGCTTTGTTGGTTAGAGGCTGAAATGGTTATTAGTAAGTGTCTATGGTCAGAGCTAGCCACACTGAGATGTTTTATGGAAGTGTGTAGGAAATTCTATACCCAGTTATCATTAACTAGGATTCTGTCGAGTCTTTCCCAAAGTTTCCCCCTTCTCCATGTGAAATCTGGGCCA
>JXCR01060699.1:40325-58891 GCA_002079205.1 Phalaenopsis hybrid cultivar
TTCATGGTTTTGATGCTATTTCTATTTTAGCATCTATAGTAGCTTCAATATAAAGAAAGTGGATCAATTTAGAATGAATTTATCTCACACGCCTCAAGTGATTGAAGAAAATTCATTAGGACAAATGGTTGATCCTAAAATTTCTACATTCAAGAATTTAAATACAATTCACAAAAAACCTAATAACCCCTATTCTATTTATTACAACAAAAGTTGGAAAAACCACCATAACTTTAACTGGAATAATAATTCTGGTGGTGCTAACCAACAATGGGGGAATAATCAAGCAAACCCATTAGGAAAATAAAACAACCAGAGTCGTACTAACTATAGACCAACTTATTCTTCATGATTTAACACTAAACAATAATTTAAGGAGAAGAAGTTGTCTATAGAAGAAGTGGACTTACATATGGGTAATCAATTACGAAGTTAAGGAGCTACTATTAGAAATATTGTGAAACAGCTGGGAAAAATTGCTAATGCACTTAGCAATAGGCCTCAGGGAATTCTTATTAGTAATACAAAAATTAATCCTAAAGTCCAAGAACAAAGAGCAATTTAAGGCTGTTCAACTAATAAGTGGAAGAGAATTGGAGTCGAGAGTTCAAAAAGAGATTGAAGTTGAGAAAGAGGAAAAATTGAAAAGTCTGATGAAGATATTCCTTAAGACTTAGAAAAACTTATTTCTCCAATGAAGAACAGTTTAGAATGACCACCACCTTTGTTTCCTCAGAGACTTTGATAACAGAGGGTTGATAAACAGTTTTTAAAGTTTCTAGAAATATTCAAGAAGTTAACTATTTATATAGTGTTTGCTGAAGCTCTTGAACAAATGCTGAGCTATGTAAAGTTTATGACGAATATTTTTAACAAGAAAATAAATTTTATAGAAAATGATACTGTTTCCCTTAGTGAAGAGTGCAGCATGATAATTCAAAAAAAACTTCCTAAAAACTTAAAGATCCTGGTAGCTTTACTATTCAATGTGCAATACGAGATAAATTTTAATGGAAAGCTCTATGCGATTTAAGGGCTAGCATTAACCTTATGCCTCTATTTATTTTTTGAAGATTACTCTTAGGAGAGATTTCTCATACTTCTATAACTCTTCAGTTAGATAATCGATCGATCACTTACCTGAAGTGAATTATAGAAGATGTGTTAGTAAAAGTGGATAAATTTATCTTTACGGTAGATTTCATTGTGTTCAATATAAAAGAAGATAATGAAATTTCAATCATTTTAGGGAGACTTTTATTGCTACTGGAAGAGCTATGATAGATGTGCAAAAATGTTAGTTAACTATGAGAGTTAATGATCATAAAGTTACATTTAATATATCAAAATTGATGAAATATCGAGCAAAGGAAAGTGATGATGAATTTTTCAGAATGGAACATATTAATCAGTCAAGTAAAATCCATTTCAAGGAAAATTTTGAAGATAAAATGGAGCAACAAGAACTAGATTACGAAGAAGATATTGATCTGCAAGATAAAATAATTGAAAAGATTAATGAGGATACAAATTATGTTTAAGAAAATTTTGAGCTGTTGGACACTAGTGAAAATGGTAAATCTTTTAGTCCTTCAATTGAAAGCCTCCTGAACTAGAGATGAAGGTTCTGCCTATGCATTTAAAATATTCTTTTCTAGGGAACTCATCTACATTACCTGTTATAATATCCTCAGACTTAATTGAAGATCAAGAAAAAAATTAATGGAAACTTTAAAAATTTATAAGAAAGCTTTTGGATGGATGATATATGATATTAAAGGTATTATTTCTTTCATTTATACACACCAAGTTTTAATAAAAGGGAATCATAAGTTGAGGGTTGATCCTTAAAGGAGATTGAACCTAATAATAAAAGAGGTTGTAAAGAAAGAAACTAAAAAGTGGTTAGATGTTGGAATTATTTATCCTATCTCAGATAGTGCTTGGGATATTCCAATCCACTATGTTTCTAAGAAAAGAAAGTGATTGTATCTATTAATGAAAGGAATGAACTAATTCCAACTCAAAAAGTCACTGGGTGATTAATCTGCATTGATTATAGAAAATTAACTTTTTCCACAAAGAAAGATCACTTTTTTTTACTTTTTCNGTTAATGAAAGGAATGAACTAATTCCAACTCAAAAAGTCACTAGGTGATTAATCTGCATTGATTATAGAAAATTAACTTTTTCCACAAAGAAAGATCACTTTTTTTTACTTTTTCTGGATCAAATGTTAGACAGGCTAGCGGTGCAGAAATATTTCTGCTTTTTGGATGGATATACCGCTTATCACCAAATTCATATTGCTCCTAGGGATCAAGAAAAAGCCACATTCACTAGTCTTTACTAGAATTTTGCTTTTAGATAGATGTCCTTTGGATTATGCAATGCACTTGCAACTTTTCAAAGGTGCATGATGTCCATTTTCTGTGACTTTATTGAGAAAGGAATTGAACTTTTTATGGAAGACTTTTCAGTGTTTGGTACATCATTTGAGTCATGTTTAAATNGGCCACATTCACTAGTCTTTACTAGAATTTTGCTTTTAGATAGGTGTCCTTTGGATTATGCAATGCACTTGCAACTTTTCAAAGGTGCATGATGTCCATTTTCTGTGACTTAATTGAGAAAGGAATTGAACTTTTTATGGAAGACTTTTCAGTGTTTGGTACATCATTTGAGTCATGTTTAAATCACTTATAAAAAGTACTAAAGCGTTGTGAAGAAACAAATTTATTTCTCAATTAGGAGAAATGCCAATTTATGGTTACAAGGGGAATTGTAATTGGACATAAAATTTTTAAAAATAGCATTGAAGTAAATCCAGCAAAAATTCAAGTTATTGCTAAACTACCTCCTCCTACTATAGTGAGAGGAGTTAGGAGTTTCTTAGGACACTCTGGTTTCTACAGGCCATTGACATGCCTAAAATATGTTGCTTTTATTTGTACATTAAATGACTATTTTTAATGATATTATTCTTTAATGAAAGGTATTTTTGATGTTTTTGATTGTAGGTACACTAAATGGAGTAAATGGGGCAAATGGAGAAATAATGGAGCAAATTGTAGTCAAATGAAGCAAAAAATCCAAAGTTGATATGACGCCTAGGTGCCAAATAACAAACAGCACAGTGTCTAGGAACCAGAATCTGACGCCTTGGTACCAGCGACGGTTATCTAGAAGATCCATTGAATTTGGATGAATTTTGAAAAGGTGTTTGAAGAGACTCTTGAGTATTTTGAGAGATCTATTTAAAGAGAAATTTGGATGTTCAAAAGATAGACTTTCGGGAGTAAGAAAGGGAGTCTATTGTAGAAAAGTAGATTCTTCCAGAGAGGAGAAAGTCTTGAAGGCTTGCTACACCTTTGGAGGAGGAGAAGAAAAGTGAGAGATTTCTTCTTCGCTACAGATTCCAAGTTTAGAGTAAATTGTAAGGAGAGTAAGTGATTCAAAGGAACTTGAAGGATTACTTGGGAAAGATTTTAAGATAAGTAGCGTACTTTATTTATTTTACTTTATCTTGTATTGTAAACTTTTATTTATCTATAAATCCATGAGTTGTTGTTTCTTCCCCAAGAGATGTGAGTAGTTTCTTTTGTCTCTCTCTGCAATGACGAAGAATTATGTGCAATAATATAGTTTAGTAGAAGGTCTTTTAAAATTCCATAATTTGTAAAGATTCAAACTCTATGTTTCATTTACTTGTCAACCTGGCCAATTGATTTGTTAAAATCCGTTGTAAAATATAGTGACCCATGGTTATGGGTTATGCTCTAGCATAATAAAAACCACATTTAGTCTTATGGAAAGGAATGTATTCCATGAGGTTAAGGACAAATAAATAAGGAAATAAGTTTTGAAGTGCACAAAATTGGAGATTTTAGGGCAACATAAAATTCCCAATTTTTCTAGATTTTTGGAAACTAAAGCAAGATGTTAGACCTAAGGGGAGGGGAAGTGGGAACTCTAGAGTGTGAGCTAGTATACTCCCAGCCTAGTCACAGGTTTAGGGACTAAACTCTGGATTAGCCAATGTTCTTTATACACTTAACCTAGGGTAAATAATATAATTGCTCCTGTTTGGAATAATACCTTAGTTATATTTTAAAATTATTTTCCTACACTAATTATAAACTCATCACAATAGGAAGAAAGTTTTATACAAATTTTAACTCTTCATACATTATTATTTTAGAGTTGAGGAAACTTTACATTTTAAACCTTTTTAGATTATCTTGCATTTAAATTTTGTAATTGCTTAGCATACTTAACATTCCTTTAATTTTGTAGGATTAGACTTCACACAAAAACTTGTGATCATTCCTATATAAGTTTTCTAAAATTTAAAGTAAGTTTTATTAAAGTTAATTTTATAAGATTTTTGGTTTTTTCGTCGTAGGATCGATATTGGGGTTTTTAAAGAAAATCCTATATTGATTTAAATGATACATATACTTGTGTGGTACCCATAGTGTGTGTATCCTTTTTGCAATCTTTATATAATATTTAATTTTGCACACTAGCCACTAGATATAAATCGATTCAAGTTTTTAGAGCCATTGCCGGAGAAATTCAGCAAAGAAACCTTTTTGACTTAGTAAATTCTTAATTGTAGAAAAATTATGGTATTGTTTTATGTATGTGCTTGTATTTAAAAATATAAAAAAAAAGATATATTTACTTTTTCAATTGGTGTGTTTTGTCTGTTTTATTATTTATCGTTAAAAAGTGTATGCGTAGTGTAGGATTTAAAGGTTTAGCACCTCACAATTTTGAGTTAGAGCGAACTATTAAAAAAATTAGGAAACAAAAATGAATTCATAATTTCCAAGAAATGCAAATACTATACATAATAATTTAGAAAATCAAGTTGATTATGCTAACGCTATGACAGATGAAATTCATCGAAGTATACAAACTCTTGTTGTAGAAGTTAATACAATTAAATTAAAACTTGTTATCATTCAGATGGTACAAAATAACCAATTTGGGGGAACTCCATCTAAAGATCCTAACTTACATCTTACAGGTTTCTTAAGACTTTGCACTGCATTTCAGTATAATGATGTCTCCAATGATGTTGTTAGACTTAGGATTTTTCTTTTTTCCATAAGGGATAACGCTAAAATATGGTTAAACTCATTAGGGCCTGGATCTATTAGAACCTGGAGTGACCTAGCACAAAAATTATTAGCTAAGTATTTTCCACCATTAAAGACTGCTAAGCTTAGAAATGATTAAATCATTTTGTTAGTTTGAAGGGGAATCAATATATGAGGCTTGTGAGAGCTGTAAAGAACTTCTTAGGTAGTGCCCACACCATTCTTTGCCCGAATGGTTAATAATTCAAACATTTTATAATGGGTTAGTAGGATATCTAATATCTATTATTGATGATGTTGTTGGTGGATCATTAATGTTGAAACCTTTTAATGAAGCATATTCTTTAATTGAAGAAACAACTAAGAATAATTTTTATTACCCTTCTGAATGGGTAAATCCTAAAAGAATAGCCTAAGTTCATGATTCTGATATTATTTCTATGTTAACATCTCAAGTAGATGTAATATCAAGAAAGTTAGATCAATTGGGAATGAATTTATCTCAAACACCTCAAGTGATCGAGAAAAAATTATTTGGAAAACTGATTAATTCTAACATTTCTACATTTGGACTTTGAATGCAATTAATAATAAACCTAATAACCCTTATTCTAACTATTACAACCCAAGTTGGAAAAATCACCCCAACTTTTACTAGAATAACAATTCTAGTGGAACTAACCAACAATGGGGAAACAATCAAGTGAACCCAACAACCAAGATAGTACTAAATATTGACCAACTAATTCTCCTAGACTTAATGGTAATCAACAAATTAAAAGGAAGAAGTTTTCTATACAAAAAAATTGTGTTACATATGGTAAATCAATTACAAAGTCAAGGAGAAACAATTAGAAATATGGAAAATCAACTGGAACAAATTCCTAATAGCCTTAGCAATAGGACTCCAGGAAGTCTTCCTAGTAATACTAAAGTTAATCCTAAAGACCAAGAAAAAAAATATGTTAAAACTATCCAATTAAGAAGATGAAGAGAATTGGAGATGAGAGTTCAGAAGGAGATTGAAGTTGATAAAGAGATAACAAAAATTGAGAAGTCTGATGAGATATTCCTCAAAACCTAGAAACACTTATTTATTTAATGAAAATCACTTTAGAATGACCACCACCTCCATTTTCTTAGAGACTTTGACAAGAAAAATTGGATAAACGATTTTAAAAGTTTCTCAAAATTTAAGAAGTTAACTATTAATATTACATTTTCTGGAGCTTTGGAACGAATGCTAAGCTATGTAAAGTTTATGAAGGATATTCTTAATAAGAAGCGGAAGTTTATAATTAATGAGACAATTGCCATCAGTTAAGAGTGTAGCACAATAATATAGAAGGAACTTCCTCAGAAACTAAAAGATCTTGTTTGCTTCACTATTCCATGTGCAATATGAAATTGATTTAAAGGGAAAGCTTTATGTGATTTAAGGGCTGGCATTAACCTTATGCCTTTATTTATTTTTTGAAGGTTAAGCTTTGGAGAGATTTCTCCCACTTTTGTAACTCTTCAGTTAGTCGATCAATCAATTACTTATTCGAAGGGGATTATAGAAGAAGTGTTAGTAAAGGTGGATAAATTTATCTTTCCTATTGATTTCATTGTATTAGATATTGAGGAAGATAAGGAAGTCCCACTCATTTTAGGGATACTTTTTCTTGCCATTGGAAGAGCTATGATAGATGTGCAAAAGTGTGAGTTAACTGACCAACATAAATATAGTTGTGTAAAATTTATAAATTTGACTTTACTTTACAATGGTGCCCAAAACTTGATGTGGTATTTTATAAATAATAACGTTAAGCACTTAATTTTGGTATTCTATGCAAGTATATGTATCGTTATCAAGAATATAAGACTTTATTTTTTTTAAGTCCCAAATATCAATCCCATGAGGAAGGTTTAAATTTCAAATGATAAATTAACTAGAAAATTCATAGAAGTAAAACAAAATTACTGTCACTAATTTTGAATGTTTAAAATACTATCAAAGCTAAATTGTTAACTACAAGCATAATTTAAAAGCAGGGTTTAAAATTAATAACTACTAAACTATGTTTATGTGATGAAGTTTTCTAATATAAGAAAAACATCTTTCCCACCACAATGAGTTTTTGCTGAAATAAGATGAGATAAATGGTTTAAATATGTAATGTTCCAAATAGAAGCAATTTTAATTCTCTGTTATGATTCAATGTTATAGAAAATCATTGGCTAATCTTAGGTTTAGTCCCTAAATCTGTGGCTAGACTAGGAGGATACTGACTCCAACTCCAGAGAACTACTTCCCTTCCCCTGAATGCTAACTCTCGCTTTAGTTTTTAGAAACTAAGATCGAATCAGGGATTTTTAGTCTGTCACCCTAGAAATCTCCAATTCTACACCCAACAAAGTATATTTTCCTATTTATTTTCACTTAATTCCATTAACAAAATACTATTTCATGAAATTAAGTGTGATTCTCACTCTGTTGTAAGACTCATACTCCATTTCCCAGATTATATATTTCACAACATATTTTAACAATTTAATTGGTCAGATCAAAAAATAAATTAAGAGCGGAGTTGAAAAACCATCACAATTTATTTTAAATTTTAACATTTCCACATCTGAATTATCTCTTCATTTCATTATATCTCAGAGTAGGGAGAAAGAAAAAGAAACTACTAATACTTAATGAGAAAGATACAACAAAACACAAATTTCATATATAAAAGAAAGTTCATACAACAATAATACATTAGAAAGATACAACAAAACACAAATTTTATATATAAAAGAAAGTTCATACAACAATAATAAACTAGCACTTATTTGAATCTCTTTCTCAAAGCAAATCCCTTATAGTCTTTCCTTAGAAATGCAGGAAGAAGATATCTCTCACTTTTCTCCTTCTCCAACACCTCTTGTAGCCTCTTCTAGGAAATGTAGGAAGAAGAAATCTCTCACTTTTCTCATTCTCTAACACTCTTAGAAAAGCCTCTTCTAGGAAATGTAGGAAGAAGAAATCTCTCACTTCTCTTCCTCTCCAACAATTCTTAGAGATTAATTCACACTTAAACTCACCACATAAAATCAAAACTATATATAAAATAACTCACTAATGGCATGGAATGATAAGAAGTGAGCAAAAGGGGCGATGAATGGAGAATAGGTGTGAATGAAGATGAATGAGGATGAAGGAAGGCGAAGGAACACCTCTTGTCTGATCAATTTTGGCTCTAAATAGAGCATAAGTTTGGTTCTCCAATAGGTACATCCAAAAACTCTTCAAAAGACGTCCAAATTCATCAAATCTTCTAGAAACAGGGCCTGCACCGGCATTGGCACCGTCGCCGCCAGTGGCCTTTTAATTAAATTTGTGCTCTCTGTCAAACGACGTCGTCGGTGCCCAGTTTCCCATCGTCAGCGCTGAAAATTTTTTAATTTCTCCATTTTGACTCCAAATTTCATCATTTTTGGTTTCTTTTTGCTCCAAGTACTAAAAATCAATAACCAGTAATAAAACATAAAAAATAACTTCCATTAAAGTGCAATATCACCAAAACTAAGTATAAAAATATGGGTCTAAAAATGCATATATTTTTAGTGTATCATTAACCATAAGAGTCAATGGTTAGGAAGTAACATTTAATATATCAAAAGCAATGAAATATCTGACAAAGGGAAGAGAAGATGAATGCTTTAGAATGCAACTTATCAATCAATTGAGTAGCAATCATTTCAAAGAACATTATGAAGATAAATTGGAAAAACAAGAATTTGAGATTGAAGAGAATATTTATTTGAAAGATGAAAAGATTAATGAGGATACAAATTATGTTCAAGAAAATTTTGAGTTGTTGGATACGAGTGAAAACAACACATCTTTTAGTCCTTCAATGGAAAAATTGCTTAAACTAGAGATGAAAAATCTACCTATGCATTTAAGATATGTATTTTTTAGGAAACTCATTTACATTACCTATTAAAATATCCTCAGACTCAACTGAAGATCAAGAACATAAATTAATAAAAATTTTAAAGAATTATAAAAAAGCTTTTGGATGGAGGATAGCTGATATTAAAGGAATCAGTCATTCAATTTGTATGCACGCAAATTTAATGGAAGAGAATTATACACCGAGGGTTGATCCTCAAAGGTGACTGAACCCTATAATGAAAGAAGTTGTTAAGAAAGAATTTATAAAGTGGTTAGATGCTTGAATTATTTATCATATTTCAGATAGTACTTGGGTTAGTCCTATTCATTGTGTTCCTATAAAAGTGGGAGTAACAATATCTGTTAATGAAAAGAATGATGTAATCCTACTCGACAAGTTACTGGGCGGCAAATCTGGATTGATTATGGAAAATTAAATCTTGTCACTGAGAAATATCACTTTCTTTTACTTTTTCTGGATCAAATGCTAGATAGGCTAGCGAGGCACAGATATTTCTACTTTTTGGATGGATATACCTATTATCACCAAATTTCTATAGCTTCTAAGGATTAAGAAAAGACCGCATTCACGAGTCCTTATAGGACTTTTCCTTTTAGAATGGTGCCTTTTGGATTATGCAACGCACCTGTAACTTTTTAAAGATGTATGATGTCTATTTTCTTTGATTTAATTGAAAAAGAAATATAATTATTTATGGGTGACTTTTTAGTGTTTGGTATTTCATTTGAATCATGTTTAAATCATTTAGAAAAAGTATTAAAACATTGTGAAGAGACTAATCTAGTTCTCAACTGGGTGAAATGCTAATTTATGGTTGTAGGAGAAATTGTACTTAGACATAAAATTTTGAAAATGGTATGGAAGTTGATCCAGCAAAAATTCTTAAATTACATCATCTCACTATAGTGAAAAGTGTTAGAAGTTTCTTAGGATAAGTTGGTTTCTACAAGTGATACGACAATGATTTTTTTTAAAATTACTGAGCATCTATACCAACTTTTTAAAAAAAGATGCCTTATTTGATTTTAATCAGGAGTGCCTAAAGGCTTTTAATTTATTAAAAGAAAAATTAATCACTGCTCCTATTATTGTTTCACCCGATTGGGGAAAACCATTTAATTTCATGTGTGATGCGAGTCTCTTGAGGATCAGGATATGACTAAATTTACAAGTCTATACAGGACTTTTACTTTCAGAAGAATGTCCTTCAGTTTATATAATGCACCTGCAACTTTTCAAAGGTGTGTGATGTCTATTTTTTGCAACTTAATTGAAAAAGGAATTGAAGATTTCTTTGATGATTTCTATATCTTTGGAAGCTCTTTTGATTCATATTTAGATCATTTAGCCAAGGTTCTTAAATGCTGTGAAGAAACAAATTTAGTTCTCAACTGGGAGAAATGTCAATTTATGGTCGCAGGAGGAATTATGTTAGGACATAAGATTTCTGAAAAGGCATGGAACTTGATCCAAAAAAATTCAAGTTTTTGCTGAGCTACCCCCACCTACGACGATTAGGGGAGTTAGAATTTTTTTAGTAAATGCAAGTTTCTACAGACGTTACATTAAAGACTTTTTCAAAAATTACCAAGCCTCTATGCCATCTTTTATAAAAAATATATGACGTTTGATATTAATGAGTAATGCCTAAATGCCTTCAAATTATTAAAGAAAAAATTAATCACTGCACCTATTATTATTTCACATGTCTGAGAAAAACTTTTTGAATTAATGTGTGATGCAATTGATGATGGTATTGGGGCTGTATTAGGGTAAAAATATGATAAGATTTTTAAAGTTATATATTATGCCAATAAAACTCTTAATGAAGCACAAATTAATTACATTACTATTGAAAAGGAGTTGTTAGCAATGGTATATGCTTTTGATAAATTAAGACCTTGTCTTATTAAAGCTAATGACATTGTGCATACTGATCATTATGTTATTAAATATCTGATGTTGAAGAAGGATGCAAAACCAAGGTTAATTAGATGGGTTCTTCTAATACAGGAGTTCAATTTTCAGGTAGTGGATAGGAACGGTTCTGATAATCAAATTGTTGATCATTTGTCGAGACTTGAACAAAAAAATTATGCAAACTTTAATGATGAAATAAATGAAATTTTTTCTGATAAACAACTATATATTTTTGAGTGGCATATTCTGTGGTATGTTGATGTAGCTAACTATTTAGTTAAGAATATTTTACCCTATGAATTAACGAGCCACCAAAATAAAAAGTTCATTCATGATGCAAGATTTTACTTCTGCAATGACCCTTATTTATATAAAGAATGTAAGGACTTAGTCATCCCAAGATGTGTATCGATTAAAGAAACCTAGGAAATTATTCAAAAATGTCATAAATATGATTTTGGGGGACATTTTGGAGCGGATAAAATTGTATTTAAAAATTTACAATCTAGATTCTAATGGCCTACATTATTTAAGGATGTTAAAACTTATGTGAAGACTTGTGATAAATGTCAGAGAGTAAGCAAATTTTCAAAGAGAGATGAATTGCCCATAAATTTTACTTTAGAAGTTAAAATTTTTTATGTATGGGGTTTAGATCTTATGGGACAATTTGTACCACCTTCTAAAAAATTGTACATTTTATTAGTTATGGATTATGTTTTTAAATGGATTGAAGTTGTTGCTTTACTCCGATGTGATTCTCATAGTGTTGCAAAATTCTTAAAGAGAAATATTTTTACCATATTTGGAATAGCGAGAGTGATCATTGCTGATGTGGGAAGTCATTTTAAAAACTATAATGTTGAAACAATAACAAGAAAATATGGAATTAAACATCGATTTGCCACAGCTTATCACCTCAAACTAGTGGTTTAACAGAAGTATTCAACCATGAAATTAAGAAAAGATTAGAAAAGACTGTAAATCCTACTAGGAAAGATTGGTTTGTGATCCCGATGTTCTAGATAGATGTTAAATACGATATATGTGATTATATGCTTAATTTCCTTAATAATAATTATTTCTTTGCAACGACGCCAAAAACTTGATCTCGAGCATAAGTTAGGCAAATTCTTAACTTCAAAGCAAATAAGATTATGGTTATAATAATTAAATATGGGATATTGCACAAGTATACGTATTGTTATCAAGTAATATAGGACATTTTGATTAAGCCACGAATGTCGAACCCATAGGAAAAACTACAATATGCAATTTACAAAATAGGAGAAATTAGATAGCAAAATTCTACTTAGCAAAATATTCTTACTTAAACTCTAGATATTAAAATAGGAAAGAAAGTTCGATTCTTTTTATAAATTTTGATAATACAAAATAAAGTAAGCAATAAAGTAAGTAACTAATTAACTTAAATAAATACTTGCAAGATGAAGACAATATAAATAAAATATATTTTTTCTTATTGTGAATCAGTAACAAGTATAGGAATTATGTTGTGGAAGTATTCTAATTGTATTGTGCCAAATAGAAACAATAAAATTCTTTACTCTTACTAGAGAAGCTATAAAGAACATTAACTAATCTATAGTATGAATAATATGAATAGTATTGAAGACGAGTTAGGTAAGGAAGATACTAGCTCTCACTCTAAAGTTCCCTCTTTTTCCTCCACTTGAGGGCTAACATCTCCTATCAAAACCTAAAACTATAAATCAAATTGGGAGCTTTAGTCTGTCACTCTAAAGTCATCTAATTCTACACCCTTTAAAGTTTATTTCCCTATTCATTTGCACTTAACCCCATGAATAGGGAAATAAATGAGAATGTAGTTCATGGGGTTAAGTGCAAATGATGTAAGATCCATAGTGATTCTTATAATTTGTTGACTTAGATAATACCACCATGGATCTTACATGTTCTCACAACAGATATTAACATCTTAATTGGCCAAATCAATAATTAAATGAAGTACAAGGTTTGAAATTATCAAAATTTCTTCCAACATTAAAGACTAATACTTTACACAACTTTCTTTCAATACTTAATCACTTATCATTTTAAGGAAAAAGATAAAAGAAAACTACTCAGCACTCACGGAGAAAACACAACCACACTTGAGTTTAAAAGTAGAAATCATGCACACAAACAAGAAGTCTAAATCAAAACCAAATGTAGTCACAAAGATAATAAATTATCTCAAATCCTCTCCACCAAATTTCTTGAAGTTCCTTTGAAAATCTTCCTTCACTCACAATACAAACTAAATTTTAAAATAAAAAGAAAAGGAGGTCGGCGACGGCTATTACTCTGGATGGATGGATGTTGATTAGCCCTTCCCTTTTTTGATGATCCAAGTCTTATTTAATAAAAATCTAAGTGGTTCCTTCGTGTCTCTTCAAAATTTGTCTACATTCAATGCATCTTCTAGAAGTTGCCTCCTTTCAAAAGCCAATTGAATGTATTTTTGTGTCCATGAACTATTTCCCACATTTTTAACAAGGGTTGCTTCAAAAGCCTCTTTAAAAACTCATCCAAATTCAATGAATCATCAAATAACTACTTCTAGCGCTTAAGCGTGAGGTACTTGGTGCTTAGGCGTGGCTCTCTCTATATAACTGGCGTTTAAGCGCTGATCCTGGGCGCCTAGATGCCTCAGTTCATTTTTTCACCTTTTTCATTTTTGCTCCTAATTTAACCCTTTTTCACTCCTTTTACCATTTTTCTTCCATTTGATTGTGCCTTAAAGAAAACACACAAATATCTTTCATTAAAACTCGATATCTCAAAAATAGGTATAAAAATGTGTACATAACGAATATATATTTTAGGTGTATCAAAATCCCCCCAAACTTAAAATGTTGTCCTTAAGTGACACTCTAATTTTTTAAAAACTAAATAAGTAGATGATGTATATGAGTTTCTTTAGGAGTTTCTAAAATTTTTATGTAGAAATATAGTAGTCCAAATTAGGAAAAACATTAGTGAATGAGACCAACTTAGAGTTTAGAAATTTTTAATTTAAAGAAGTCTAAATATATGAGTTTCTTTCTAGTTCAAAAATATTATTGTTTTTCCAAATATAGAGTTTAAGCATTCTATTTTTTTTATTAAGCATAATTTTACTTACTACATTATATCCTTAAGCTTAAGAGTTTCTCAAGTCTTATACTATNCTTAGGAGTTTCTAAAATTTTGATGTAGAAATATAGTAGTCCAAATTAGAAAAAACATTAGTGAATGAGACCAACTTAGAGTTTAGAAATTTTTAGTTTAAAGAAGTCTAAATATATGAGTTTCTTTCTAGTTCAAAAATATTATGGATTTTCCAAATATAGAGTTTAAGCATTCTATCTTTTTTATTAAGCATAATTTTACTTACTACATTATATCCTTAAGCTTAAGAGTTTCTCAAGTCTTATACTTTAAAAAGATTAGATATGGAACCAATTTTTAATTATTACTAATCCTCAAGCTTCTCCTCCCTTTTTCAACTTTTCTTTTTTTTCTTTTTTTTTTCTTTTTCTCTTTTTTTTTCTTTTCTTTTTCAGGCAATGATTATTATATCTGGATAGGTCTTTAATGATTTTGAATTTCACTCTTCCTTACCTAAAGCAAAAAAGTTGATATATTTCCTTTACTTAAAAACATAATAATAGTTTTTGAAAATTATTTTCAATAAAAGAAATTTCAGTTTTGAAAATAAAAATCTTATTCTTCTATATTTTTCAAAAGTACAATTTCCCCTACTAAATATAGTTACACAATATTTATCATTTCCACACTAAAAATTTTTAACTTTAAGTTTTTCTTCATTACTATAAATTTTAACTAAATTCTCTTACTCATTTCTATATTCAAAATTTTACTTCCCTAATATAACTTCATATACATGATCATTTTTCTTCAAATCAAAATCAAATTAATTTGAAGTACATTTGAGAACAAATAAATTTGAAGTTTTTAGAAAAATTTTCATTCCCCCCAAACCTAAGCTTTTAATAAGATAAAACATTTTAGCATCATATATAAATGGACAGAAATGAAAATGAAAGATAACATGCTAGCAGGAATTTTTACATCATAAATATACAAGTACAAAAATTAGAAACAGGAGTAAAAATTAAATTTTGATCAAATTTTAACCTTCCTTAACATATAGAGATTTATTAGACTTCTATGCAGTGGAGGATAACAAAAAAGCAACAAACACACTAACAAGCTTACACAACTGCAACATAAAGAAAATATCTGATAGTAAATTGAAAATCTTAAACATGAAGTCTTTAAGTTAAAGTTAGTAATATTCTAAACCTTCCTAAGATTCAAAATTAAGTTCAACACAGACTAACTAAATACAATAAACAACAGAGTTAATACAATTACTACCATAAAAACATAGTAACTACTCACAAGAGCATAAATACATCACAACAGTGTCCACAGAACAAAACATAAACAAAACTAATAGTCTTAACAAATACAACTCTAAACAAAATAAAAGTATAGTATAGTTGTACCACATACAGTTCACAAAAATACATTAAAAAAACTAAACTAAAGTAGTCTAATCATCCTCCTCCTCAGCATCACTCTCATCACTACGTCAAGTAGCTGCAGGCTCATATATGGATATCTTGGAAATTGAGGGAAAACTACACTCTAGTTACCTCTCATGAGGTTTTCCATAGATGAGTGGAATTCTTCCTCATAATCACTACATCTCCTCATATATCCATCTATATGATCTGCGAAATTTTCTAAATTTAACAACTTATCAGCAGCATAGTTAATGTTGTCCAAAATCTTTTGCAATAGTTATGACTGAGAATCAGATCTAGAAGTCTGACCCTGTGATGTAGAATCNAAGTAGTCTAATCATCCTCCTCCTCAGCATCACTCTCATCACTACGTCAAGTAGCTGCAGGCTCATATGATGGATATCTTGGAAATTGAGGGAAAACTACACTCTAGTTACCTCTCAAGAGGTTTTCCATAGATGAGTGGAATTCGTCCTCATAATCACTACATCTCCTCATATATCCATCTATATGATCTGCAAAATTTTCTAAATTTAACAACTTATCAGCAGCATAGTTAACGTTGTCCAAAATCTTTTGCAATAGTTATGACTGAGAATCAGATCTAGAAGTCTGACCCTGTGATGTAGAATCACGTAAAGTGGAAGCTCGAGATGTAGAGGCAGCTGAACTGCTAGAAAATCAACCTCTCCAGCCAAAAATTGAATGATGTGAATGAGACTTCACATTCACACTAATAATAGGCTTAAGTGGCTGCAATATCTCCTCCCAGCTATGAAATCTAACTACAGCCTCCTAGAATAATGAAAAAATCAAGGATGTGAATCTCAAATCTGCATTAATATTAGTGATGGTAGAACTGATAATAACATTATAAATCAAAGCACCAATGTCGATGGGCTTGAATTGTTGAATACAATAGTTCAAGGATACTCGATCTCACGTCACTTCACTAAGATGATTGGTAGGCAGCAGACAAGTAGAAATGAAATAGTGTCATACCTTTTATGGGGCATCTAAATTTGATGTAGAGAAGTTAACTCTTTTTTCATTGGTAATCTTCCGTAATNGCTCGATCTCAGGTCACTTCACTAAGATGATTGGTAGGCAGCAGACAAGTAGAAATGAAATAGTGCCATACCTTTTATGGGGCATCTAAATTTGATGTAGAGAAGTTAACTCTTTTTTCATTGGTAATCTTCCGTAATCCTCTTCCTCAAGTAAATGATGAAATAATCTCGTCTAACTCCTCCTCATTTAGACTATAGTTGGAATTAAAACATAAAGTGCTTGGAGGCAAATGATAAAATTGATTTATTACCTCAAATGAGAAAGGCATTATCTTCCCTCTAACCATGACTCCTTCTTCTTCAGCCTCGGGGAGATTTGCATAGAACTCTTGAACAACAGAAATAACTGCCACAACAGAAAAACAACAAAATCGCTCCCACTGGCAGTGAACAATAAAATCATCTACAGCTCCTCTCGGAATCATAAAACAACGCTCAGGGATCAACTTCCCTCATTGTAGCGCATCACTGTATCGAACCTGAGCTCTAGCATTAACAAACTTGCTTACATCAAAAATGGTCTTTCCCTTGCTCCTCTTCATCCTTGGTGTCATTTCTAAAAAAAATATATATAATTCACAAAAAATCCCAAATTCAACTCTAAATTATTAAACTTAACTCTGAAAAGCTTAAACTACCAAATCTATGTATTTTCCACAGATTTTTCTCAAATTTTCACCATGAATAGTGATTTTTTGGTAGATCCATAATGTGCTCAAAATACATGATGAAAATAAAAAATTTTTACATAGAAGTGAAGCTCTTACCTCAAGAAGATCAAATCTAACAAATTTTGCTTCAAACCACCATGAAATCTTCAAATTAGTGGATGCCCTAATCTCAAAATCGTGAACTCAAGAGGTAGGGGACAAAGTTGAGTGAAGAAAATGGGGATTTTTGGACAAAATCGTCACTTTAAACCGTTCGCAAACTGGTTTATGTGAATCAGCGCTTAAGCGCCAAGTGTTTGGCACTTAAGCACAAGGGATTCGACGCTTAGGCACCCATCTCTTGGTTTAGGCAGCGCTTAAATGCAGGGTCTTGGCGCTTAGGCACCAATGCTCAAATTTTTTTTTTTTCAATTTTAAGTACAAAGCACTTCTAGCCTAAGTCAACCAACCCTACATGGTCTCAAAACTCTTTAATAACTATATTTTTTCCTTTCAACTCTCCTCTTTCTCAAGATTCACCAATCTTAACTAATTCGATTCAACACTACATAACATGAAATTTCACACAGACAAACACTTATATTTATTGAAGAATAATTACAAACATTTTCAATACATAGATGCTCAATCCAAAGAGTCTTGGATGAGATAGTTTCAAACATAGACACTAGACATTAAAAACACTCTAAACATACTTAACATTAACAAATAAACACTAAACACACAAACACTAAATAAAGAACTAAATTCCAATCTCTATTTGGTGGAACGAATCTTGGCCTATTAGTAGTCTCTCCTTTAGCATTTGGAATATAAATCTGATAAAATGGACGGTGGTTAATAACTCTAGTAGAATCTTCTTCAATCCATTTATTTTTCAAATACATAACCTTATCTACTTCTTCTATAAAATTGGTATGGCTAAACTACATCTTAAGTTATCATCCCAAATGATTCAGATGTATGTTAACTTCCATCACTTTTGCTTCAATTGAAGCCACATCAGCCTCAATTTTAGAGATTTTCTTCGTTATTCCTTCAATACTAACGGCTAGGAAATCATTGTATAACTCTTGTGCACTCTGACTAATAAGTTTCTTTCTCATTGCTTCCTTCTTTTTCTTCAATTCACTCTCCCAAGATGACATCTTTCAAAATCACTCTCTTTTTCACTTAGAATTTAGAGGTAAATGGAAGTGTGGTGAGACTTCTCCTCATACCCTTCTATTTATAGGCTCTAAACCTCTCCTATAACTATTAGGCATGTCTTAGAACTGTTATCCCA
>JXCR01060699.1:59451-72264 GCA_002079205.1 Phalaenopsis hybrid cultivar
GGTTTACAGTTCTCTTCCATATGAATTCTATGCATACAAATTGAAGGACTGATTTCTTTTATATCAGCAATTGTCCATCCAAAGGATTTTTTGTAACTCTTCAAAGTTTTCATTAAACTCATTTCTTCTTCTAAGTTAATTTTAAGGAAATTATAATAGGTAATGTTGAGGAATCACCTAAAAGGAATACTTCAAATGTTCAAGAAGTAACTTCAACATAAGCTCAGGAGGTTTTTCAATTGATGGACAAAAAGGTTTATATTTTTTTGTCGTGTCCAAAACTTCAAAACTTTATCGAACATAATTTGAATCTTCCTTATAAAAATCTTTAAATTAATCTAATTCCTCTTCTTGCTTGTGTTCCAACTCTTTCATTTCAGATTTTTCTTCATAAGTTATTTTGAAATGGTATTCACTTAGATATCATATCACATCTATTCTATAACATTCATCATCTTTACCTTTTGCAGGATATTTCATTGATTTGAAAATATTAAACGTAAATGTCTAATCATTAACACACATAGTTAATTTTCCTTTCTACACATTTATAATTACTCTTCTTGTATCTANGTTTCTCAAATTTTCACCATGAATAGTGATTTTTGGTAGATCCATAATGTGCTCAAAATACATGATGAAAATAAAAAAATTTTACATAGAAGTGAAGCTCTTACCTCAAGAAGATCGAATCTAACAAATTTTGCTTCAAACCAATATGAAATCTTCAAATTAGTGGATGCCCTAATCTCAAAATCATGAACTCAAGAGGTAGGGGACAAAGTTGAGTGAAGAAAATGGGGATTTTTGGACAAAATTGTCACTTTAAACCGTTCGCAAACTGGTTTATGTGAATCAGCGCTCAAGCGCAAAGTGTTTGGCACTTAAGCACAAGGGATTCGACGCTTAGGCACCCATCTCTTGGTTTAGGCAGCGCTTAAATGCAGGGTCTTGGCGCTTAGGCACCAATGCTCAAAATTTTTTTTTTCAATTTTAAGTACAATGCACTTCTAGCCTAAGTCAACCAACCCTACATGGTCTCAAAACTCTTTAATAACTATTTCTTTTCCTTTCAACTCTCCTCTTTCTCAAGATTCACCAATCTTAACTAATTCGATTCAACACTACATAACATGAAATTTCACACAGACAAACACTTATATTTATTGAAGAATAATTACAAACATTTTCAATACATAGATGCTCAATCCAAAGAGTTTTGGATGAGATAGTTTCAAACATAGACACTAGACATTAAAAACACTTTAAACATACTTAACATTAACAAATAAACACTAAACACACAAACACTAAATAAAGAACTAAATTCCAATCTCTATTTGGTGGAACGAATCTTGGCCTATTAGTAGTCTCCTTTAGCATTTGGAATATAAATCTGATAAAATGGACGGTGGTTAATAACTCTAGTAGAATCTTCTTCAATCCATTTATTTTTCAAATACATAACCTTATCTACTTCTTCTATAAAATTGGTATGGCTAAACTACATCTTAAGTTATCATCCCAAATGATTCAGATGTATGTTAACTTCCATCACTTTTGCTTCAATTGAAGCCACATCAGCCTCAATTTTAGAGATTTTCTTCGTTATTCCTTCAATACTAACGGCTAGGAAATCATTGTATAACTCTTGTGCACTCTGACTAATAAGTTTCTTTCTCATTGCTTCCTTCTTTTTCTTCAATTCACTCTCCCAAGATGACATCTTTCAAAATCACTCTCTTTTTCACTTAGAATTTAGAGGTAAATGGAAGTGTGGTGAGACTTCTCCTCATACCCTTCTATTTATAGGCTCTAAACCTCTCCTATAACTATTAGGCATGTCTTAGAACTGTTATCCCATGATAAAGCTAACCAAATCATGGTTAAAACTTCTAAAAACCAAAATTTAGACGTGTTTTTAATTGTTGCGCTTAAGCGTCAGTGCTTAATTTAGCACAGGTCAGCCTAACGTCAAAAAACTCATTCTAACATGTCTAAGTCATCTCTTAAGGTCTTAGAATAATTAATAAATCTTTATATATNCTTTAATATACCGCCTATAGAATCCAACATCTCTTAAAAAACTTCTAATTGCCTTCACACTTGTTGGATAAGGTAAAATAGTGATCACTTAAATTTTTGTAGGGTCTACTTCCATACAATTTTCTGAAATTTGATGTCCCAAAGCAATTCCTCATACTACCATAAATTAGCATTTTTCCCAATTAAGGACCAAATTTTTTCTTCACAGCGCTAACAAACTTTTGATAAATGTTCAAAACATGATTCAAATGAAGTTTTAAACACTGAAAAATCATCCATAAAAATTTCAATTCCATTTTCAATTAAATCACAAAAAGTAACCGTCATACATCTTTGAAATGTAGCTGAGGCATTACATAAACCAAAGGGCATTATTCTAAAAGAAAATGTACCATAAGAACTGGTAAAAGTTGTTTCTCTTGATCCTCGGGTGCTATTTTATTTGGTGATAACGAGTATATCCATCCAGAAAATAAAAGTATTTATGCCAAGCTAGTCTATCCAACATTTGATCTAGAAAGGGTAGTGGAAAATGATCTTTCCTTGTGGTGAGATTTAATTTTCTATAATCAATGCCGCAATCCTGTGACTTGTCTTTTTGGTATTAACTCATTATGTTCGTTCATAGTTGCAGTCACTCCTCCTTTTTTAGGAATGCAGTGAATCGGACTAACCCATGCTTTTTTTGAAATAGGATAGATAGTTCCAGCATCTAACCACTTTAAAATCTCTTTCTTAACAACTTCCTTCATAACAGAATTTAATCTTCGTCGAGGATCAGCCCTAGGTTTACAGTTCTCTTCCATATGAATTCTATACATACAAATTGAAGGACTGATTTCTTTTATATCAGCAATTGTCCATCCAAAGGATTTTTTGTAACTCTTCAAAGTTTTCATTAAACTCATTTCTTCTTCTAAGTTAATTTTAAGGAAATTATAATAGGTAATGTTGAGGAATCACCTAAAAGGAATACTTCAAATGTTCAAGAAGTAACTTCAATATAAGCTCAGGAGGTTTTTCAATTGATGGGCAAAAATGTTTATATTTTTCTGTCGTGTCCAAAACTTCAAAACTTTATCGAACATAATTTGAATCTTCCTTATAAAAATCTTTAAATTAATCNTTTTAATATACCGCCTATAGAATCCAACATCTCCTAAAAAACTTCTAATTGCCTTCACACTTGTTGGATAAGGTAAATTAGTGATCACTTAAATTTTTGTAGGGTCTACTTCCATACTATTTTCTGAAATTTGATGTCCCAAAGCAATTCCTCATACTACCATAAATTAGCATTTTTCCCAATTAAGGACCAAATTTTTTTCTTCACAGTGCTAACAAACTTTTGATAAATGTTCAAAAAATGATTCAAATGAAGTTTTAAACCCTGAAAAATCATCCATAAAAATTTTAATTCCATTTTCAATTAAATCACAAAAAGTAACCATCATACATCTTTGAAATGTAGCTGAGGCATTACATAAAACAATGGGCATTATTCTAAAAGAAAATGTACCATAAGAACTGGTAAAAGTTGTTTCTCTTGATCCTCGGGTGCTATTTTATTTGGTGATAACGAGTATATCCCTCCAAAAAATAAAAGTATTTATGCCCAGCTAGTCTATCCAACATTTGATCTAGAAAGGGTAGTGTGGTGAGATTTAATTTTCTATAATCAATGCATACTCGCAATCCCGTGACTTGTCTTGTTGGTATTAACTCATTATGTTCGTTCATAGTCGCAGTCACTCCTCCTTTTTTAGGAATGCAGTGAATCGGACTAACCCATGCACTATCTGAAATAGGATAGATAGTTCCAGCATCTAACCACTTTAAAATCTATTTCTTAACAACTTCCTTCATAACAGAATTTAATTTCCTTTGAGGATTAGCCCTGGGTTTACAGTTCTCTTCCATATGAATTCTATGCATACAAATTGAAGGACTGATTTCTTTTATATCAGCAATTGTCCATCCAAAGGATTTTTTGTAACTCTTCAAAGTTTTCATTAAACTCATTTCTTCTTCTAAGTTAATTTTAAGGAAATTATAATAGGTAATGTTGAGGAATCACCTAAAAGGAATACTTCAAATGTTCAAGAAGTAACTTCAACATAAGCTCAGGAGGTTTTTCAATTGATGGACAAAAAGGTTTATATTTTTTTGTCGTGTCCAAAACTTCAAAACTTTATCGAACATAATTTGAATCTTCCTTATAAAAATCTTTAAATTAATCTAATTCCTCTTCTTGCTTGTGTTCCAACTCTTTCATTTCAGATTTTTCTTCATAAGTTATTTTGAAATGGTATTCACTTAGATATCATATCACATCTATTTTATAACATTCATCATCTTTACCTTTTGCAGGATATTTCATTGATTTGAAAATATTAAACATAAATGTCTAATCATTAACACACATAGTTAATTTTCCTTTCTACACATTTATAATTACTCTTCTTGTATCTAAGAAAGGTCTCCCAAAAATGATAGGTATCTCATTATCTTCCTCCATATCTTACATACTGAAATCAACAGGAAAGAAAAATTTATCTACTTTCTCTAAGACATCTTCTATAACTCCTTTAGGATATGTTATTGAATGGTCTGCTAACTACAGAGTTATAGTAGTAAGGATATTTCTCCTAATCTTAATCTTTTAAATATTGATAATGACATGAGGTTAATGCTTGCACCTAAATCACATAAAACATTCCCATAAAATATGTCTCTTGTTGCACATAGAATTGTGAAGTTACCAGGATTTTTAAGCCTTTTAGGAAGCTTTTTCTAAATAATAGCATTGCACTCCTCACTAAATGCAACTTCCATTTCCTGTTAAG
This sequence comes from Phalaenopsis hybrid cultivar, assembly GCA_002079205.1. Lineage (NCBI taxonomy): Eukaryota > Viridiplantae > Streptophyta > Magnoliopsida > Asparagales > Orchidaceae > Phalaenopsis > Phalaenopsis hybrid cultivar. The sequence continues at coordinate 64,344 of JXCR01060699.1, forward strand.
AATATCTTTCATAAACTTCACATAGCTTGGCATTTATTTTAAGGCTTCANGGGATATTTCTCCTAATCTTAATCTTTTAAATATTGATAATGACATAAGGTTAATGCTTGCACCTAAATCACATAAAACCTTCCCATAAAATATGTCTCCTATTGCACATAGAATTGTGAAGTTACCAAGATGTTTAAGCTTTTTAGGAAGCTTTTTCCAAATAATAGCATTGCACTCCTCACTAAGTGCAACTTCCATTTCCTGTTAAGAATATCTTTCATAAACTTCACATAGCTTGGCATTTATTTTAAGGCTTCAGCAAATAAAATATTAATTGTAAACTTCTTAAAAATTTTCAAAAATTTTGAAAATTGTTTATCCAACTTCTGTTGAAGGAGCCTCTGAAGAAATGGAAGTGGTGGTTTTTTCAAGTCAACTTTAAGTGGAGAAATAGGTCTCTCTAAACCTTTCGGAGTGTCCTCTTCAAGCTCTTCAAATTCTTTTCTCTCTGCTTTAGTCTCTTTTTGAACTCTATTTCCCAATTCTTTTTCGCTTCTAAGTTAAACAACTTTCACTTGCTCTTTATTTTGGTCTTTTGGATTTACTTCAGTATTACTAGGAAGTGTTCCTTGGGATCTATTAACTATTGAATTTGTTATGAATATTTCTAATTGTAGCTCCTTGACTTTGTAACTGATTTCTCATTTGTAACGCCACTTCTTCTATANATGAATTTGTTATTTATCGCAATTTATTATGAATATTTCTAATTGTAGCTCCTTGACTTTGTAACTGATTTCTCATTTGTAACGCCACTTCTTCTATATACAATTTTTTTCTCATTAAATTGTGGATTACTGTTAAAACATGGAGGATAAGTTGGTCTATAATTACTATTCCCTTGGTTTTTCCAGTTTCCCAATGGGTTTACTTGGTTTTTCCCCCATTTCTGATTATTACCACCCAAAGTTTTGATCTAGTTAAAGTTGGGATGGTTCTTCCAACCTAGGTTATAATATTTTGAAAATGTGTTATTTTGCTTGTTGTTTATGGAATTCAAATTTTCTAGAGATGCTTCAGAATCTACCATTTGATCAAATGAATTCTCTTTAATCATTGCAATTGGTTGAGAAAAATTCATTCCAAATTGNCGGTCTATAATTACTATTCCCTTGGTTTTTCCAGTTTCCTAATGGGTTTACTTGGTTTTTCCCCCATTTCTGATTATTACCACCCAAAGTTTTGATCTAGTTAAAGTTGGGATGGTTCTTCCAACCTGGGTTATAATATTTTGAAAATGTGCTATTTTGCTTGTTGTTTATGGAATTCAAATTTTCTAGTGACGCTTGAGAATCTACCATTTGATCAAATGAATTCTCTTTAATCATTGCAATTGGTTGAGAAAAATTCATTCCAAATTGGTCTAACATTCATGAAATTGTGGAAACCTAATTTGTTAACATTGCAAAAGCATCAATTTCAAGAATATTGGCTACTTTCTTAAGATTTAACCTTACAAAAAGCCATTGAAAATTATTTTTAGCCATCTCTTCAATTAAAGCATAAGCATCATGAAATGGTTTTGACATTAATGAACCACCAGTAGTGGCATCGATAATAGATCTAAGAGATCCAACTAATCCATTGTAAAAAGTTTGAATTATTAACCAATCTAGTGTAGCATGGTGTGGACACCTTCTCAGTAGTTCTTTAAATTGTTTCCATGCTTCATAAATAGATTCCCCTTCAAACTGACAAAAATATGTAATATGATTTCTAAACTTCATAGTTTTTTATGGTGGACAATATTTAGCAAGGAATTTTAGCATTAAATCACCCCAAATTCTAATAGATCCAGGTGTTAATGAATGTAACCATATCTTAACCTTATCCCTCAGTGAAAAGGAAAAATTCTAAGTCTCATAGCATCATCTGATACATTATCATAGTTAAATGTAGCACACAATTCTTGAAAATTGGCAAGATGTAAATTTGGATCTTCTCTTGGTGCTTCCCCAAACTGATTATTTGATACCTTTTGGATAATAGCGGGTTTAAGTTCAAATGAATTAGTTACTACATTGGGTCTTGAATACTACAATGATGTTTATCCATCATAGGGTTTGCGTAATCTCTTAAAGGTCTAAACTCTTCAGCATTTTGATTATTTTGATTTGTCATTTCTTGAAATTTTTTATTTTTTTCAGTAATTTCTAAATTTTTAATTTTCCTAATAGTTTTTTCTAATTCATAATCATATGACACAAGTTCTGTGGAACCTGATCTATGCATACATTATTACAAAACACATAAAATAAAATAAAAACACACAAACAAGAACTTTATGTAAAAACACAGTACAATATTCCTATAATAAATCTAAAAAATTAAATAAGACTATAAAAAAAGAAATTTGCTTTCTAAAAATTTCTTCAAAAAATTTGTAATGTTCCAACGACGCCAAAAACTTGATCTCGATGTTCTAGATAGATGTCAGATGTGATGTATGTGATTATATGTTTAATTTCCTTAATAATAATTCTTACTTTCCAACGATGCCAAAAACTTAATCCTGGGCATAAGCTAGGTGAATTCTTAACTCCAAAGCAAATAAGATTACAGTTATAATATTTAAATATGAGATACTACACAAGTATATGTATCATTATCAAGTAATATAGGACTTTTTGATTAAGCCCCAAATATTGAATCCACGGGGAAAACTACAATATGAAACTGACAAAATAGGAGAAATTAGATAGCAAAATTCTACTTAGCAATATTCTTACTTAAACTATAATATGCAACTTACAAAAGGGTAAGTTAGGGCTTCTTCCTCCTCATCCACTTCTTCTTCTTCATTTTTCTCTCCTTCTTATCCATTTTATCTTCTCCTTGGAAGAAGCTCTTCTTCCATGTAGGCTTGGAACTTTGGAGTTTTTCTTAAAGGAGAAAGATAGAGGTTGGTCATTTCCCAACCTCTTCTTCTTATGGGCTACTCTTCATCCTCTCCTGTGAAGTTTCCAAGGAACACATTGTCGGTCGCCAAATTGGGAAGGTGATATTTAATTTAACATATATAAATAGTTTTGGAAAGTAAAAAATTTGATTTTGAAAATACGAGACTGGATGATCTTATATAAACAATATTTTAAATAAATGAGCACAACACTACAAGTAATGCATCTATCACGAGGAATAGACACTTTACTTACTAGTGAAGCTTGATTAAATAAACTAAAAAATTTATGAAATTTATTTTTGTCTGAAAAACCATTTATGTTGATCGACAAATTTTCCCCTACCTAATATAAGAGATTAGATAAGTTTTATATTAAGCTGGGTTCTAAAGTTTACTATAAGGGCAAGCCCCTAATGTTAATTACATCTTAAATGATCAAGGTCACCTAAGAAAACTCTTGATTTATATTAGAAAATATTGTCTTCAAGAATTTTAAAGGGTAGGAATTTTCAAAGGTTGGATAAAGGAGTGTCAAATAAGCAAGGCTCAAATTTAGAAACATTTATTATGGAATCCAAAGTAAGAAAAACAAGGGGATGTCACAGATCCTAAGGAGAATCTCGGAGACTTCCCAAGCTATCATATTGTTTGGCTTCAATTTCAATGAGATATTATTAAATGAAACAATTATACATATAACTCGGAAGATAGGAGGATTTATATCATAAAAAATGACAACCTCGGAGCCTAAGAAGAGTTATGGCTTAAATTTTACAACACAATTATGTAAAGGCTTTAAGATAAAGTGAGGATTTATGTTGCACGAGGCAAATAACCTCGAAAACCTATAGCTTGTTATTTAGTTCTAAGGAAGAGATTGTTATTGTAGATCCACTTGCTCTTGAAGTTATTCTTATGCACATCTTGTTATGTTGCCCATTAAGTTAGTGCCAAGCTCCTCATCAAAGCGACAGCTCCAGGTCTAAGGTTCAAAAGTGTTTACCATGTATTTTTTCAAGTGTTTTGGTTTTGTTCAAGTATTATAGGGGGGTTAAAGTTGATTATAGCAACATTTATTAGGATCCCACGGTTCCCTCTTTCCAGTATCATTATTTTCTCTTGAATTTACTTAGTCTAAATGAGTTGTTAAACTCATTTAAACTGAGGAAACCTCATTAGCAACTGTGGGTTACCTCATCTGAGGGACTCTCGTAAAATCAAGAGGACATATTATGCTTTTGTTGTTTTATTTTAAAAAGTGTTGTTTATATTTAAAAATAGGTTTCTGTAATTTTCAGTTTTGGAATAGTTTGCAGGTAAAGTAAATAAATGTAGGTAAGAAAATAATGTAAAATAAATAAGTNGATCAAGAGGACATATTATGCTTTTGTTGTTTTATTTTAAAAAGTGTCTTTTATATTTAAAAATAGGTTTTTGTAATTTTTCAGTTTTGGAATAGTTTGCAGGTAAAGTAAATAAATGTAGGTAAGAAAATAATGTAAAATAAATAAGTAAAATTACATTGCATAAAACATAAATGCATACCTAAGCCTCTGCTATATCTACATGGTTAGCACTATAAAGCATAATATATTTGTAGGAAACTTAAATAAATTGCAGGAAAGTAAATAAGAAAATCTGGTATAAGAAAAACTGAAAAAACAAGTCATAGAAAAACGCAAGTCAAAGAAACCCTATAGTCACATATAGAAGATTGGGACTGGGTGTAAGACATGGGTAAAAGTGCGGGCTTAGAATCGAATTGTGTGTTTCCCGACCTTAAGTGAGAGCTGCCAATCTGATCATCTATGGAGGGCAGTCCTAACTTTGATCCAAGTGATTAACCGTCAACCTTTACAAATTTCATTTTTTAAATCTAACTTTCATACATATAAAATTTACTTTATCATGCAAAAGAGATTTTTGTTTAAAATATTTTGTAGATAGTGTCAAGGGCAATCATTTTCTCAAAATTTGTTGAATAATATCATTGATCCTTATCCTCTTCTTTTGTTAAAGGTCCTCGAGATATGAGATATTATTCTAAAATCCCACGTCGTATCCCTTGTTTTAGCACACATTATCATTATTGTCATTGCCCTAACCACCTAGACCTTAAGCTTACACATACCTGATGATCCTTATGCGGCAAAAACAAATATCTCTAGTTGCTCATAATGATTTAAATACTTTAGAGAAGACTCAAATCCTTGAGCATTGGGTCAATTAATATAGGATAAGTATTGTAGGATATTTTTATTGATTTGGATGCTGCGTCCCGAAGCATAACTTTGTGAGTACTTAAAAGTTTTAATGGATTATGTTCTTGAGCAAAGAATAATAAGTCTAGCAAAGAATAATAAGTCTAGTCCTTTAAAATATCCAAAAGAACTCAAAAGTATTTGGGGCATTACCCTAAAAAACTTTTGAAACCCCTTGAAATGTTTCAAGTTCATTTGGACTTGTTATATTGCTCAATTATTCACCCGAAGTTAAATTTAGTTTCAATGAATTAATACACCCTGTGCTCAATGAACCTCATTATTTTAACTATCCTAAGAGTGGAGTAACTAAGTATTCACTTGATGTTTTATTTAAGAGTTATGTAAATGGGTGCCCTTAAAGCAAGTTCAAGTCATTAAAGATCTCGTACCCATGATCAAAGTTGGGCTTGTAGTGTTCAAATGTATCATCAATTAATCATATTTTTATTTTTTAAACTTCATCAAACAAGTTTAAATATCAAGCCTAGCTCATTACTAAACTCTTAAGTCCAACCTAAGNGGACAAGGGGATGTCACAGATCCTACGGAGAATCTCGGAGACTTCCCAAGCTATCATTTTGTTTGGCTTCAATTTCAATGAGATATTATTAAATATTTCATCCTGTCAATTTTATTAATTAAGGCTTACATTTTCCTGAAACAATTATACATATAACTTGGAAGATAGGAGGATTTATATCATAAAAAATGACAACCTCGGAACCTAAGAAGAGTTATGGCTTAAATTGTACAACACAATTATGTAAAGTCTTTAAGATAAAGTGAGGATTTATGTTACACGAGGCAAATAACCTCGACAACCTATAGCTTGTTATTTAGTTCTAAGGAAGAGATTGTTATTGTAGATCCACTTGCTGTTGAAGTTATTCTTATGTACATCTTGTTATGTTGCCCATGAAGTTAGTGCCAAGCTCCTCATCAAAGCGACAGCTCTAGGTCTAAGGTTCAAAAGTGTTTACCATGTATTTTTCAAGTGTTTTGGTTTTGTTCAAGTATTATGAGGGGTTAAAGTTGATTATAGCAACATCCGTTAGGATCCCACGGTTCCCTCTTTCCAGTATCATTATTTTCTCTTGAATTTACTTAGTCTAAATGAGTTGTTAAACTCATTTAAACTGAGGAAACCTCATTAGCAACTGTGGGTTACCTCATCTGAGGGACTCTCGTAAGATCAAGAGGACATATTATGCTTTTGTTGTTTTATTTTAAAAAGTGTCTTTTATATTTAAAAATAGGTTTTTGTAATTTTTCAGTTTTGGAATAGTTTGCAGGTAAAGTAAATAAATGTAGGTAAGAAAATAATGTAAAATAAATAAGTAAAATTACATTGCATAAAACATAAATGCATACCTAAGCCTCTGCTATATCTACATGGTTAGCACTATAAAGCATAATATATTTGTAGGAAACTTAAATAAATTGTAGGAAAGTAAACAAGAAAATCTCGTATAAGAAAAGGTGAAAAAACAAGTCATAGAAAAACACAAGTCAAAGAAACCCTATAGTCACATATAGAAGATTGGGACTGGGTGTAAGACATGGGTAAGAGTGTGGGCTTAGAATCAAATTGGGTGTTTCCCGACCTTAACTGAGAGCTGCCAATCTGATCATCTATGGAGGGCAGTCCTAACTTTGATCCAAGTGATTAACCATCGACCTTTACAAATTTCATTTTTAAAATTTAACTTTCATACATATAAAATTTACTTTATCATGCAAAAGAGATTTTTGTTTAAAATATTTTGTAGATAGTGTCAAGGGCAATCATTTTCTCAAAATTTGTTGAATAGTATCATTGATCCTTATCCTCTTCTTTTGTTAAAGGTCCTCGAGATATGAGACACTATTCTAAAATCCCACGTCGTATCCCTTGTTTTAGCACACATTATCATTATTGTCATTGCCCTAACCACCTAGCCCTTAATCTTACACATACCTGATGATCCTTATGCGGCAAAAACAAATATCTCTAATTGCTCATAATGATTTAAATACTTTAAAGAAGACTCATAATTAATATAGGATAAGTAGTGTAGGATATTTTTATTGATTTGGATGTTGCGTCCTGAAGCATAACTTTGTGAGTACTTAAAAGTTTTAATGGATTATGTTCTTGAGCAAAGAATAATAAGTCTAGTCCTTTAAAATATCCAAAAGAACTCAAAAGTATTTGGGGCATTACCCTAAAAAACTTTTGAAACCCCTTGAAATGTTTCAAGTTCATTTGGACTTGTTATATTGCTCAATTATTCACCCGAAGTTAAATTTAGTTTCAATGAATTAATACACCCTGTGCTCAATGAACCTCATTATTTTAACTATCCTAAGAGTGGAGTAACTAAGTATTCACTTGATGTTTTATTTAAGAGTTATGTAAATGGGTGCCCTTAAAGCAAGTTCAAGTCATTAAAGATCTCGTACCCATGATCAAAGTTGGGCTTGTAGTGTTCAAATGTATCATCAATTAATCATATTTTTATTTTTTAAACTTCATCAAACAAGTTTAAATATCAAGCCTAGCTCATTACTAAACTCTTAAGTCCAACCTAAGGGGTAAATTTGTAATAATCAACAATATTAAATTAAATGAAATTCAATTCTCATTAAAGATCACACTTATCATATAATCACCAATTATGGGCTTCAAATAAGTAAGTTAATATCTTCCTAGCTTAAGCCCACT
>JXCR01060699.1:90450-106480 GCA_002079205.1 Phalaenopsis hybrid cultivar
ACTTCCTCCCAACTATCATACTTTACTCCAGCCTGCTCGCATAAAGAAAATATCAAGGAAGCAAATCTCATACCTACAGTAGTAGTAGCTGTAGCAGAATTGATGATAGTCAGATAAATCAAAACCCCCTATGTTCATGGGCTTTCCCTCCTGAATATAATAATTCAACGTCGCTCTCTCTCTCTCTCTGGTCACTTCACTGAGATGATTGGTTGGAAGCAGATGAGCAGAAATGAAATAGTGTCAGGCCTCTGAAGGTGCACATAACTTTGAAGTTGAGAAATTTACTCTCCTCTCATTGGTAATCTTCCATAGTCCTCTCCCAATAGTCAAGTATGAAATAATCTTGTCCAATTCCGCTTCCATAGGACTATAATTTGCATAAAAACACAAAGTCTCCGGTGGTAAATGGTAAAACAAGTTGATTACCTCTGGAGTAAAAGGCACTAACTTCCCTCGAACCATAACTCGATCGTCCTCAGCCTCTGGGAGATTTTCATAAAACTCCCTTACAACAGAAATCACTGTGATAGTAGGGAAACAACAGAACTGTTCCCACTATCAGTGGACTATGAGGTCTTCCACTTCTCCACCTGGACTCTTAAAACATCGCTCCTGAATAAATTTTCGTGACTATAGAGCGTCACTATATCGATCATGAGGTTTTGAACTGAAAAATTGCTCGAATCAAATGGGCTCTTTCCTCTGCTCCTTTTCATTCTTGGTGTCATTCTACAAATTTGATAAACTCCAAAAATAACTTTAAAAGTCAAGTTTAAATCACTAAACTAAACTTTCAAAAGAACTAACTAAACTTCCCAAGCAATTTCCATAGATTTTTTTTCACTTTTCACCATGAATATTAAATTTTCAAAATCTTCCAAATGTGCTTAAAATATATGGTGAAAATCCAAAATTTTTGCATAAAAGTAAAGCTCTTACTTCAAGGAACTTGGATCTAGCAAATCTCACTCGATTCCACCAAGAAATCTCCAAATTTCACTTGCCCTAGCCCTCAAAATTATGAACTCGAGTTGGAGAAGACAATAGGAGGCGTTAAAAATGGTTTTTTTGGACCTAAAATTCACTTTTAACCGTACGCAATTTTCGTGAACCGACGCTTAAGCGCGGGTAAGTGGTGCTTAGGTGCCTGACTCACGGGTTGGCTCACGCTTAAGCACGACATGTGGCACTTAGGCGCCTGTGCATAATTTTTAAAATTTTTAATTTTAAGTAAAATGCACTATTAGCCTAAGTAAACCACCCCTAAATGGTNTCATAATATTTACTCTCTTCACTGAGCAAGAGAGTTTTTTAATTTTATTTTTATGGCTTTTCTACTCCTAGTTATAAATTTTTAAAGTTTCTGAAATAATTTAAATAAAGAATACCCTATTTATCTACTTATCCATGCGACATCCATACCAACCTACGGAGGCTTCGAAAGCATATGTGGCACGTTTTGATTCATTGTGCTTTACACCTCAGTGTGTCATGCATCTTGTTGTTCAAGAACAAATCTCTTGTTCTACTTCTCCTCCGTCGTTGGATCAATACATGTGTGAATGAATGACATCAATTCATCATCCCCATCTGTTCTAAACTGAAAACCATCCATACTAAAACCCTAAAATATCACTTGATACTCAACCAAATCACATGGCTTTTGTTCTTATAACTTCATCTAGTCAAGATGAACCTATCTAGACAGTTATATATGTATGAAATACAAGTTCTCTTCACAATTAGTGAAACTGAGAGCAAAATTAGGGATTTGAAATTATACTTTTGCCAAAGAAGTGAAGCCTCTATTGGGTTCTTGTGGAAGCTTTAGTAGTGTCCAACAAACCTCCTTGAAGTGCTACCTTGCTCTGGTATAAGGTTTAAGTATGATTTTAATCAAAGAGTGGTGTGGCCTTGGTTTAGAGATGGGTTAGAGTGCCCAACAGAGATGGGTTTTGATGGGTAACTTCCTTATTTGGTCTAAAAAAGCTTATTTTAAGCTTTGTAGAGTTTAATGGAATGACATAAAAAGCCTTGGATTTTGGCTATTAAATTGAGCTTGGATAGTGGATGGAAATGGTGGGATTGAACTTAGGAAGGCTGGAGGAAGCTCTGTGAACAATATGAAAGGCTTTCCCCAAACAATTGGCAGCACTCTTCCTTTGGCCGTGGAGGGGGTGGTTTAAATAGAGGAGGAAGGGGTGGCCAATTGGGCCACCCAGTGGGTGCAAAGTGGAGCTTAGGTGGAGGGTTGAACAACACCAGTGGCCAAAGGGGGTGAGCCACGTTGGATTGGTGAATTTGAAGCTTGGTCTAAGGGAGCACTTTTCAGTTTTGGGTTTTCCAGCCACTAAGTCGTCGGCCAGGCCAGGGGAGGTGTCTAGATGATTTAAGAAAATAAGGGGAAGGTTTAATTATGATCAGGATGGGGGTTTAATCAAATGAGAGTAAGGGACCCTTGGTTTGGCTTTGGCCAAAAATGGGAAGGAATCCCCCAAATCACGGGACCCTTGGTTCATGGCACCTCTAGGGTGGCTAAGAAGATCTAGGCTAGTTCTGGGTCCAAATTACAGCTGTGGTGGTCCAAGATCGGTTGAATTAAGTGGCTTGAAGTGGGTTTAGGGTTATGGTTCAAAATTCATGATTTGGCTTGGACCTAGGTTTGGCTTTAGCTAGAGCTTGGCTCTAGGTCAATTGGAAGTTCAATTTGGTGTAGAATATTGATATGAAGAATTTGGGGATCAATTTAGTGAAACTTGTGAGGCAATGGGGTTTAATTTGAAGGAATTTGAAGTTTTGGGAAAAATTGGGGATTTTGGTTTGAGTTGAATTTAGGCTAGGCTTTAGGCTAGGTCAAGGCCAATTGAAGGTTCANTGTTTGGCTTTGGCCAAAAATGGGAAGGAATCCCCCAAATCATGGGACCCTTGGTTCATGGCACCTCTAGGGTGGCTAAGAAGATCTAGGCTGGTTTTGGGTCCAAATGACAGCTGTGGTGGTCCAAGATCGGTTGAACCAAGTGGCTTGAAGTGGGTTTAGGGTTATGGTTCAAAATTCATGATTTGTCTTGGACCTAGGTTTGGCTTTAACTAGATCTTGGCTCTAGGTCAATTGGAAGTTCAATTTGGTGTAGAATATTTATATGAAGAATTTGGGGATCAATTTAGTGAAACTTGTGAGGCAATGGGGTTTAATTCGAAGGAATTTGAAGTTTTGGGTAAAATTGGGGATTTTGGTTTGAGTTGAATTTAGGCTAGGCTTTAGGCTAGGTCAAGGCCAATTGAAGGTTCAATTTGATCTAGAGGAATGCCATGAAGACTTTAGAATCCAAAATTAGGAAAATTGGATAGGTTAAGGAGCTCAACTTGATGGGATTTTGGTATATGGTCAAATTAGGGGTGATTTGGGCTTGGAACTTGGGTTTGGAATTGAGTTTGATTGGGCTTGATTTTGGTTTAAATTGGTCTTAGACATGATAAAATTGAGTTTATATTTGAAATTGAGGAAGTTTGAACTCAATTTGGTGGAAATTGGGATAAATTTAGGGAATTTGGGCATTTAGAGGCAAGATTGGGATTTTGGTCAAAATTGGTCAATTTGGTTAGATTGGGTCCAATGGATGGCTAGGATTGGTTTTGGAGNATCAATTTGGTGGAAATTGGGATAAATTTAGGGAATTTGGGCATTTAGAGGCAAAATTGGGATTTTGGTCAAAATTGGTCAATTTGGTTAGATTGGGTCCAATGGATGGCTAGGATTGGTTTTGGAGATGCTTAAAATGATTTGGGGGTTTTGGGAATTTTTCGGCCATGAGGGGTATTTTGATAATTTTTTGAAAGTTTGGGGTATTTTGGAAATTTTGATGTGTTTTGGGCAATTTGGGTGATTTGAAATGGGTTGGGAAGATTTTTGGGTGAAATTGGGTAATTTTTGAAAATGTAGTGTTTCAGGAGCAATTTGGTAATTCTAAAAAGTTTGGGGGCAAAAGGCCAAAGTTGGGAAATTGGGTAGAATTGGGGTTCATAGAAAATGCTAATCATAAAGTTACCCTTATGGTGTCATGAGACNTGATTTTTGGGTGAAATTGGGTAATTTTTGAAAATTTAGTGTTTCAGGAGCAATTTGGTAATTCTAAAAAGTTTGGGGGCAAAAGGCCAAAATTGGGAAATTGGGTAGAATTGGGGTTCATAGAAAATGCTAATCATAAAGTTACCCTTATGGTGTCATGAGACCAAGGGAGCTCCCATTATGGATCCTCCATATGTTAGTCTTAGCCAATCCTTTTCCTAGGGCTAAGGGTTTAGGGGACATCCTCATGAGTTTTCAAAAGAGTGGGGATCAAGCTAAGCATTTTTGGTTAAGGGTTTTAGGTTGTGGGTGAATGTGAGGGGTTTCAAGTGTTAGTGTGCAAGACTGACCAAGACCATACCACCCATGGCTAACCCTTGGGCCAAACATACCTATGGAGACTCTTCTTGTGCTCCCTCATGTTAGCTCCAACTAGTAAGTGCTAGAAGTTAGAACTAACATGTGGAACTTATCGACACTATTTTTGGTTGTAGGAGTTGCTCGTTAGAAGCTGTCGGTCACCGAAATCAAAATCTCGTCGCCCACTTCAGAAGAACATTTAATTTACATATATAGATAAATTTAAAAAAATATGAAATCAAACTGATCTCATATCTTTCATAGTTTAAATGAAAGATCACTATACCTCAAACCATGTATCTATCCCGACGGATAAACAGAAGACCTGAGGATGAGGCTCGATCAAATAAACTAAAAAATGTATGACATCTGTTTGGTCTGCAAAACCATTTTATTTGCTGACAAGTTCTCCTATTTAATACAAAGAATAAAATAGGTTTTATATTAAGCTGGGTTCAAAAAAGCTTGCTATAAGAGCAAGCCCCTATAGTTAATTACATTTTAGATAACCGAAGTCATCTAAGAAAACCCTCAATAAAAATTAGGAAATGATTCAAATTTGACAAAGAGGTGTGAAAGGGGAATGGTTCAAATTTGAAACATTTATTGTGGAATCCAAAGGAGGAAGAACTAGGGGATGTCATAGATCCGAAGGAGAACCTCGGTGACTTCCCAGTCTATCCTATGATTGAGCTTCAATTTAGAGGAGAAATTATTTGAATGTTTCATCCTGCCAATTTTATTAATTTAGAGCTTAAATTTATGTGAAACAATCACACAAATAGCCTGGAAGATGTAGGATTTAGGTCATGACAAACGACAACCTCAGAATCCTAAGACGAGTTAGGGCTTATATTATATAGTAGAGCCATACAAAGGCCTAAAGATAAGTTGAGGATTTATGTTGCATAAGTAGAAACCCTCAAAGTCCTATGGCTTGGTTGTTTATATCTAAGAAAAGATATGATGTTGTAGATCCTCTTGTTGCTGGAGATGGTCGTGCTGCCCACAATGCTAGCTCCAAGCTCCTCGCCATGATGAGTCTGAATTTTTTAGTGTGTCAAGTTATGATGTTAAATCAGATGTCCCTATGGTTATGGTTCTTTAAATATTATGGGGCATGTTAAAGTTGATTACAGCGACACCGGTTAGGATCCTACGGTTCCCTCGTTCCGGTACAACTATTTCTATCAGATTCACTTAGTCCAAATGAATTTACTAAACTCAACTTAATGAATTCCGTACTTTCATTTAGACCGTGGGAAGCCTCGTTAGCAACCATAGGTTACCTCCTCCGAGGGATTCCCATCATCCGATAGAGATGTCTTAATTTAGTTGCAATTGTTGTTTTGTGCTGGTTGTGATTAAATTTTGAGTTTTCTTATATTTTGAATATTTTGGCAGTGAATTTTATCTTGGTTGATTTTAGTTTTGGTTTTAGTTTTGGTTTTGTGGCTATCCTAGCAGTTTTAGTTTTCATGCAGGGTGACATCATTATTTAACATGCAAATTTTGTTAGTACAAAAGTACAGTGTGGAAAGTACAAGAAAAGACGGTACTGTAAACTATAAAAGCATACCTAGGGAGTCTTCTCATTCCACCACCTGAAAGGTTAGTACTTGAGAGGCATATATATAATGTTGTAAGAAATTTAAATTGCATGAGTAGATGAAGGTTTAGCTACCAAACTCAAGCTATGAATTTATTGAATCATAGAAGACCCTAGTGGATGATTTTAGAACAAAATATAACAAGTCCAATTTGCCTTTCAGGAAGTCCAATAGATTTCAAAATGCTCAAGGCAAGCCCCCGGATCATTTTGAAGATCTCTTAAAATATTCCAAGTTCATTTTTGACTTCTCATATTATTCTATTAATCATCCAAGGTTAGAGTGTGACTACCTCGTTGCTCAGTGAAACTCAACAATTTAATTATCCTGAAGATAGGGTACTCGATACATCAATTGATGTTTCATTTAAAAGTTATGTGTGTGGGTGCTCCTAAGGCAAGTCTAGGTTATTTAATATTATGGTGCCCACAATTAAGTCAGACTTGTAGTGTTTAAAGATGTTAGTCACCAATTATGGTATCTTCTAAATCTAATCAGTTGAGTTTAGATATCGAACCTAGGTCACTACTAAGTCTTTAATAATCATAATAGGTGAAATGGTGATTATCAAGGTTTTGATTTAATTAANCAGGAAATCTACTAGAATTATTCTCATTATTTTCCAAGTGATATTTTAATTTATACATTTAAAATACGTAAAATGGTCACCTTAGCTTTAAAATTAGGGCTGGAAGTATAGGAATGTCCTCTGACCTTGGAAAAATTAGAAGACATAGCCTCTATCATGAGGAACAAACCCCCAAAATTTCAAGTCATGGTGAAATGTTTTAAGCCATGGAGAATTAAAACACCACAGAGGGTATTTAATTAATTAAAAATCAGTGAGTGAGAAAATAATTTTTATTTTTATTCCACATTTACTCTCCTCAGTTCACTGAGCAAGAGTGTATTTTTATTTTATTTTTATGATTTTTCTAGAGAAAGATATAGATTTTTGAAGTTTAGGCATTAAAAATAATTCAAAAATCCCATATTTTTCTACTTATCCACACGGCGCCACCTCAACCTCATCCACTCTGAAGGCTCCACGCGTCGCTCTGCCATTTGATGTCGTCAGCCACGTATCCTCCACGTGGACCGCACTTTATGCACCAAGGGTCTATCTGACTTGATCTCCTCTTTCCATTGGATACACGCGCAATCGGACGGCTCTCCTTTATCGTCACCAAGTGACCTAACCCGTGAGCCGTTCACACTAAAACCTTAGGATCTTTGCCTAAACTCAACCAAATTGCATGGGGTTTGTTTTTAAACCTTCATCTACTCGAGACGAACATATATATATAGTTTATATGCTATGAAATACAATAAATATGTTTGGACAGTCGAAACAAGCTCAGCTTAGGGTTGGAGTTCAATATCTTTGTATGAGAGGGGAGGCCTCAATCAGATGGTTTTGGTAGCTTTGATTGGGTCCAATGAACCTCCAGATGCAGTCCCNCAAATATGTTCATTAAGATCAAAATTACTCATTTTTCCCTTGGTTAATCCTAAATTTTGATTAAGGCACCAAAATCTAAAATTACCACTTTGCCCTTGGGGCACTTCACCTNTAAATATTTTCATTAAGATCAAAATTACTCATTTTTCCCTTGGTTAATCCTAAATTTTGATTAAGGCGCCAAAATCTAAAATTACCACTTTGCCCTTGCGGCACTTCACCTCATAGCTCATTAAACACAACTCAAATGAATTTGAGAGTTTAGAGTGTCATATCCATGAGATAATTATAATGTTAGAGGAGAATATGTGGACCTCTCAAAATTTTAATTTAATTTAGATAATTGTTTAAATTTAGAAGATATCATTTCAAAGGTTAATTTATTTATATATCCAAAATAAAGTTTATATTTATGGAAAAATTATTAGAGGTTCCCTAAGGTTAGAGAAATGCTTAGGCAAGATTTCATGATTTTTTTAATCAAATTTATATTATCATTATTTAATTTTTAATCAATTTCAATGATTAAATTAAATAAAAAATGATATTTTAATTACAAAANCAAATCATTAGAGGTTCCCTAAGGTTAGAGAAATGTTTAGGCAAGATTTCATGATTTTTTTAATCAAATTTTATTATCATTATTTAATTTTTAATCAATTTCAATGATTAAATTAAATAAAAAATGATATTTTAATTACAAAAATCATTTTTATATTCTTAATAGACTTCTCTGAATTCAGAAAATCAAGAGAATCAAATCTTATATTTTTATGATTTTTAATTTATTTAATATAATTATTTAAATGGGAAAACATGAAAAATTCATTTTTAAGTCTTTAAAATTTATTTTAACTTAGAAAAATTAGGAGAAATGCCCTAATGATTTCTAAGTGATCATGGGACATTCCTACTCATTTTGAACTATTTTTTGTATTTTTGAAAATTTTGATTATTTTAATTATTTTTAATTCAAAATATATTTGAAAAATGAAGTATTTTCATAAAAATGGGTTTTTTTATAATATGCCCCTGATCACAAGGAACTCAAAAAACAACTTTCATAAATTTTCTAAGCATATTTAATCTAATATAATTATTTTTATACAAAAATACAAGGTTTCCTTAAAGATTCACTTTAGTGCTTAGATTAAGTCAAATCATTTTGATATTCTTACAATGAGTAAAAATGATTTTTATAGATAGTGGAGAAGTGATTTTGTCAATTTTTTATAAGTGTATAATTTACATAAATTAATATAAAGTATATGCATTTANTATAATATGCCCCTGATCGCAAGGAACTCAAAAAACAACTTTCATAAATTTTCTAACAATATTTAATCTAATATAATTATTTTTATACAAAAATACAAGGTTTCCTTAAAGATTCACTTTAGTGCTTAGATTAAGTCAAATCATTTTGATATTTTTACAGTGAGTAAAAATGATTTTTATAGACAGTGGAGAAGTGATTTTGTCAATTTTTGATAAGTGTATAATTTACATAAATTAATATAAAGTATATGCATTTAACTAAGTAGAGAAATGTACAAGGTGATTCAAAGCATCACAATATTTTTCCTAGACTTCTCTGACCACAGGAAATCTACTAGAATTATTCTCATTATTTTCCAAGTGATATTTTGATTTATGCATTTAAAATACGTAAAATGGTCACCTTAGCTTTAAAATTAGGGCTGGAAGTATAGGAATGTCCTCTGACCTTGGAAAAATTAGAAGACATAGCCTCTATCATGAGGAACAAACCCCCAAAATTTCAAGTCATGGTGAAATGTTTTAAGCCATGGAGAATTAAAACACCACAGAGGGTATTTAATTAATTAAAAATCAATGAGTGAGAAAATAATTTTTATTTTTATTCCACATTTACTCTCCTCAGTTCATTGAGCAAGATTGTATTTTTCTTTTATTTTTATGATTTTTCTAGAGAAAGATATAGATTTTTGAAGTTTAGGCATTAAAAATAATTCAAAAATCCCATATTTTTCTACTTATCCACGCGGCACCACCTCAATCTCGTCCACTCTGAAGGCTCCATGCGTCGCTCTGTCATTTGATGTCGTCAGCCACGTATCCTCCACGTGGACCACACTTTATGCACTAAGGGTCTATCTGACTTGATCTCCTCTGTCCATTGGATACACGCGCAATCGGACGGCTCTCCTTTATCGTCCCCAAGTGACCTAACCCGTGAGCCGTTCACACTAAAACCTTAAGATCTTTGCCTAAACTCAACCAAATTGCATGGAGTTTGTTTTTAAACCTTCATCTACTCGAGACAAACATATCTATATAGTTTATATGGTATGAAATACAATTAATATGTTTGGAGAGTCGAAACAAGCTCAGCTTAGGGTTGGAGTTCAATATCTTTGTATGAGAGGGGATGCCTCAATCAGATGGTTTTGGTAGCTTTGATTGGGTCCAATGAACCTCCAGATGCAGTCCCAAGCCTTGGTGAATTGTCTAGGTATGAATTCGATCAAGCTCAATTTCAGGTGTTGGTTTAGAGCTATGTTAGAGGTTATTTCAGAGGGGGCTTTTGTGGTGAATCAGCTTCTTTCACTGTGGAGATGGTGTATGCACAATTAATTGGAGCTTGGTTCCCCGTGAGGTGTGGAGAGATCTGTCCTAGTTTTAGGGCATATTTTAGTGAAGAAATTGGCTCTGTTTGGTGGCTATCAGTGGTTGAGGGCAAGGGGATTGCACTTAGGATGGTTTAGAGAAGCTTTGGTGAGATTTTGGCAGAGTTTCCTTAAGATTCAAAGCACTCTTCTCTTTGGCCATGGAGCGCTCCATTTAAAGCCATGGTTGTCTGGTGGAGCTCAGAGCTTGTAGTTGGGTGCTAAAGCTTGTTGAGGTGGAGGAAAGAAATGCACTAATGGCCAATGGGAGTGAGCCAAGTCAGGGAGGTTCAATTTTGGGTTTTATCCACTTAGGGCTCCCTTGGTTTGGCTGTTTCCGGTGGCTGAGGAGGTTGCTGGCCAAAGTTCAGTCACTTCTTGGCTCAAGGAGGTCAGGGGGTGCTTAATGATGGTTAACCCTTAAGGGTAAGTGATGATGGACAAGATATCTGAGTTTACGCCAAATATGGGGTGAAATCCCTTAAATCAATGGACCATTGGTTCATAGATCATTTTTACTGGTTTAGGTGGGTCTCGCTTGGTCCATAGGGTGCACTTGGTGGTTGTGGTGTCATCAATTTGGTGGCTTAGGCATGACTAAGTCAATTTTGGTGCATGGGTCCAATTTGGGTCCAAATGGCTAAAGGTTGGGTTTGGGTTAGGCTAGCCATGACTCTGAGCCCAATTTATTGATCAACATTGTGTAGATGATTGTCATGAAGATTTTTGGTGAAGGATTGAAATGATTTTGAGTTCAATTGGAAGCTCAATTTGAAGAATTTTGGGATCTTGGTCAATTTGGGCAAGTTGGGCTAGACTTGGGTCTAGATTGGGATAAAGTTGGGCTAAGTCCAAATTGGTGGTTGAGAATGGTCTATAAGAATGTCATGAAGAGTTTTTAACATCAATTGGGTGCCAATTTTGGGGTTAGGGCAATCAATTTGGTGGAATATGGAGGTACGACCAATTTGGGGCAAATTTGGAATTTTTTAACTTGATTCAAAATTAAATGAAATTGAGGCTTTGCTAAGGCCAATTGAGGGTCAAATTTGGTGTGTAGTATTATTATGAAGAGTTTAGGATTCAAATTGGGGCAAATTAAGTAGGCTATGGCATTCAATTAGGTGAGATTAGGTCATAGGACCAAAATTGGGGGGTTGACTTAGATCTAAATTGAGCTCAAAGCATGGGCTAATTATGCTTGGATTTGGTTTAGATTGGTCATTAAAAATGTGAATTTAAGTTTAGAGTTGAAATTGAGGGGGATTGGGACCAAATTGATGGACATTTGAGGTGAATTTGGGGAAATTGGGCCTTTAAAGGCATTTGGGGGTTTTCGTCAAATGGTCAAATTGGCCAAATTGTGTTCAGTTGGAGGGTCCAAATTGGTTTTTGAGACAATTGAAGTGATTTTGGATGTTTTGGGAAAGTTTGGGGTGCCAAGAGTATTTTTGTAATTTTGGCAAATTTAGGGGTATTTTGGTAATTTTAGAATTTTTGGGTGGATTTGGGCAATTTGGATATTTTGAAATGGTTTGAGATGATTTTTGAACAAATTTGGCTTTTTTGGGTGAATTTGAGGATTTTGACCAATTTTAAGGTTTCAAGGGCACTTAGGTAATTTACGTGGATTTAGAGGCAAAAGGCCAAATTGGACATTTTGGTAGAATTGGGGTTCCAACCACCCTATAAGAGCTATGGACAAATAAAATCCTCATTTGGGTCCTCTATGTAGTGGTATTTGCTAAACCCTAGCCTAGGGCTAGTGGCTTTAGGGGATCGTCTACATGAGTTTCCCAAAGGATCAAGGGATTAAAGTTAACAATTTTGGGTTTAGGGTTGTGAGTGAATGTGAGTGAAAGTGAGTGTAAGTGAGTGAACTAACTCCAGACCAACACACAGAGTCAACCCTAAGGTCAATCAGTCCTATGGGGACCCTCCTTGAGATCCACCATACTGACCCCACATACTAAGTGCTATAGGTTAGGACCAATATGTAGAACTTCAAGTTTAGCAAAGAAGAGTTTAAAATTTCTAATGGTGAGGGTTCCTTTTATAGTTTTCTAAGAATAGTCAACAGGAAAGTCCTATAACTAGACCCTAGGCTACCAAAGAGGGAAAACTAAACCTCAACCAAAAGTGAGGTCAACATGACTCTAAGAAGAGCAAAGAGGTGTTTAGAATTTCTAATGGGGTAGGGTTCCATTACTAGTCCTCTAGGATAGTCAATAGGAAAGTCCTATGTCTAGATCCAAAGCTTCTAAGGAAGAAAGACTAGACCTCAACAAAAAATGAGGTCAACACACGTCTAGGAAAGTATCATCCTAGCATGGGAAAGGCAACTCTGGCTAACTCTAACAAACTCTTCAGCAAGGAGAGCTTCTTCCATTCTTTGGGAAGGACTGGTGAACTCTTTCCCACCTTCTAGTAGAGCTTCTTCCCAAACTCCAGTGGATGTATAGCAAACTCAGCGGTGGTGAGATTCTCTTTTTCTTTGCATTCCTTCCCATAGCTAGCCCGATGTTTTTTTTATAATAAGTGTGTGGGTTTGATTTCCCACACGGGGTGTGTGCACCAGTCGGCATTAGCTGACATGGCCACATGCCTATGTGATGGATCGTTGGTCTTCCTAGAGTGAGCCTTTAGGTTATAATATGCCATGTGTAGCCAAATACCATTCATAGTGCCGAGCAAATCCCTTTTTTGTGAGCCTTAGAAAAATTCCTAATGGGTTGGAGTCCCTTAATCCCCTCGCTTTAGATTACCCAATTTTCCTTGGAGAAATTGGGAGATTGAACTTGACAAAGTGAGAAAAACTTTGCAGGTAGCTCACTTTGCAAATTCTTGATGTGGCATTACACCTTTGTCCCTATCAACAGTACCAAAAACTTGATACTTTTCCCAATCCATGTGAAATTTACACACTAGGGGTTTCACACAAGTATGCGTGTCATACAAGTAATATCAAATTATTGAGTCTAGCTCATCGATCCCATAGAGAATGAGGTAATTGAACTTAAGAAAAGTTCTAGCCTACTATAGTGAGTCTTAACCTGGAAGTAAAATTTATTTAAGTCGTGTTTACTAATCCTACTAAATTATTTCTAATCCAATTGATTTACTCCTAAAGTAACTCTACTAAAGCTAATTAAAGTGGGAAAATCAAGTTATAAAAAGTATCATTCTCTTGCAATGACATAAGTAGTGTGTGCAGGACTGTAACACTTTGAATAGAAATTGTAGCTAGTGATAAATAGGAGCAATCCTCTTCTTTTTCTGAGTGCATAAAGAAGCTTGGTTCAAACATGGCTGCATGTCACCCTAGAAACTTTAATTTGAACTCATTAAAGTGTATTTTTATATCTATTTGCATTGCTCTATGGATTTTTCCTTCACCCAATAATGCAATGTGATTCGTCCTAGTTAATCATGTCATAGCTCTCCCGAGTCTTTATGGAGTCACAACAAATTTTAATATATCATTTGGTCAGAATGATAAGTAACCTAAGAACAAGGGAAAACCATTACTTTAATGAATAAAAACCAATTCTAAAAGCATCCTAATATCCTACACATCCTACTAATTCATCACAAGAGAAAGGTATAAAGGAATTACTCACAGTGTATTAAGAAAATGCAACAATTCATCATCTTACAATAAAGAAAATCCATAGAAAATGAGTTTAAAAATAATACAAGACAATGTAGACTGAAAAACATAACTTTATCCCTAATAAAAGAGGTAAAAAATCCTCTCCAATTAATCTCCAAATGCTCGCTCCATTGCTGACAGTATTCCTTTACAGAATTCTCTCAAATCCCTCTCCAATCTCTTTAATAAAATGAACANCGAATGAAAAACTTAACTTTATCCCTAATAAAAGAGGTAAAAAATTCTCTCCAATTAATCTCCAAATGCTTGCTCCATTGCTGACAGTATTCCTTTACAGAATTCTCTCAAATCCCTCTCCAATCTCTTTAATAAAATGAACANCTAACCTGGAAGTAAAATTTATTTAAGTCGAGTTTATCAATCCTACTAAATTATTTCTAATCCAATTGATTTACTCCTAAGGTAACTCTACTAAAGCTAATTAAAGTGGGAAAAACAAGTTATAAAAAGTATCATTCTCTTGCAATGACATAAGTAGTGTGTGCAGGACTGTAACACTTTGAATAGAAATTGTAGCTAGTGATAAATAGGAGCAATCCTCTTCTTTTTCTGAGTGCATAAAGAAGCTTGGTTCAAACATGGCTGCATGTCACCCTAGAAACTTTAATTTGAACTCATCAAAGTGTGTTTCTATATCTATTTGCATTGCTCTATGGATTTTTCCTTCACCCAATAATGCAATGTGATTCTTCCTAGTTAATCATGCCATAGCTCTCCCAAGTCTTTATGGAGTCACAACAAATTTTAATATATCATTTGGTCAGAATGATAAGTAAACTAAGAACAAAGGAAAACCATTACTTTAATGAATAAAAATCAATTCTAAAATCATCCTAATATCCTACACATCCTATTAATTCATCACAAGAGAAAGGTATAAATGAATTACACACAGTGTATTAAGAAAATGTTACAATTCATCATCTTACAATAAAGAAAATCCATAGAAAATGAGTTTAAAAATAATACAAGACAATGTCGAATGAAAAACTTAACTTTATCCCTAATAAAAGAGGTAAAAAATTCTCTCCAATTAATCTCCAAATGCTTGCTCCATTGCTGACAGTATTCCTTTACAGAATTCTCTCAAATCCCTCTCCAATCTCTTTAATAAAATGAACAAAAAGTATAATCTATTTCTAAAATCTTGTCTTTTTCCCTCCTTGGCTTCCTCCAAGTCTTCCAACTGATTTAGAGTGCTTTCTTGAACTACCTCTGCAGCCTCTTAACTNTAGTATCTTCCCTACACCCCATAGCATGAGCGATCCTTATTTCCGCATCAAGAGAAGGTGAGTTGTATTGGTTACAACACTCAACTTACCTAGTTGATATATGCCTAGGCGAAGTATATTTATATTCGCATTAAAAAATTCCCAACTGGGCACTGATCTCGACTCAATGGCCTATGCACAGTATAGCAAAAGTCCTGATGGTATTTTTTACTTATATTTCCTTATTTTGCAATAAAACCAAAAATTTGATCCTGAAGAAAGATAAGAATTTAACTTATTAATTTATATATATTTGCAAATATACATATCGTTATCAAGTAATATGGGACTTTTTGATTAAGACCTGAATATCGAACCCATAGGAAAGATTATACAATATGCACTTTTTAGAAATTTTTTCTATTTTTAAAAAGATAATTACTAAAACTAAAAATGATTTTTGCAGGAATTTAAATATTTTTGGTATTTTTGATATTTTAACAAAACAGTAACAACTTAAAAGATAACTAAAGTTTTTGTATAAGAAAAGCACTTAATATGAAAATATCTTTCTTCTTATCATGAATCAGTAATAAGTATAGGAATTTTGTTGTTGAAAGTATGCAAATTGTGTTTTTCCAAATAGGAGCAATAATATTATTTACCCTTACTAGAGATGCTATAAAGAACATTGGCTAACAAATTTTGTTGTGCCAAATAGAAGCAATAATATTCTTTACCCTTACTAGAGATGCTATAAAGTAGTGAAAAGTACTTAATATGAAAACTTCTTCTTCTTATCATGAATCAGTAATAAGTATAGGAATTCTGTTGTGGAAGTATGCAAATTGTCAAATATGAGCAATAAAATTCTTTACCCTTACTAGAGATGCCATAAAGAACATTGGCTAATTTAAAGTTTGAATAGTTTTGAAGACCGGCTAGGCAGGGAAGATACTAGCTCTCACTCTAGAGTTCTCTCGATTCCCTCCACCTA
>JXCR01060722.1:0-23428 GCA_002079205.1 Phalaenopsis hybrid cultivar
CAATTAATATCACAAACTTTCTCCTAGGATTACCTTGCAATTTTACAGGAAGATTTATCTTTTATCTAGGAATTTTTTTTTAAGAGGATTTGATGATTCCACCTTTGAAAATAAATAAGCATTTTTCCCATTTGTTAAACCCTGTGTTCTTTATACAAGAACATAGGTTAAAACAAAATTAAGTAAAACTTATCTTATTGTATACCTATCTCTTATATTATAACAACCACAAATCCTCTCATAGTACATGCCACTAGAGCCCACATCCATTTAAATCAACTCCAGTGAACCTCATTTCTTCAACAAGTATATGTTGTAGCAATTCAGCCATTTCTTCCAAAATTTTATTTTTACAAATTATGTTATAATCCAACTTAAGTGCATAAATACTTACTAGAATCATAGTTTTCGTATCGATAATTATCTTAATAATAACCACCCTATCACTGACCCTTAGACCTTATAAACCCCGCCAATTATCTTTAAACTCTTGCTTTAATACCAGCCCAATCCATTTGTATTATTAACCTCTTTATCCACCCTTTATACATAGCTTTTCTTAATGCCCACTGTATCATTTATTATGATACTCAATCATATGACCATACAAGAATAACGAAAACTTAAATATGCTTAGCTCTCAATATTTTTTAAATTAATTGCCTAAGCACAGGAACCAAACCTTCTAGGAACAAAATCAGTTTGACAACAAGACTTCATATTTCGCTATAACTGTTAGAATTTTGAATTTATATTCCAAAATGCATAAGCGAAAATGATTCATTCCCAATCACTTTGCCTATCTTAACCTTATGGAATTAATAAGAAAGATGTTAACTAAACTACTTTAAATTGTTGTAGACCTCTCCAAATATCAATATGTTTATCATCTTAATAAATAATATTACTTTTATGCATCATCTTCAAAGCTAACATGATTTAGATCTTCCCCCTAAATTTTTTTTATTATGCTCCAAAGTAAACTTTCTGTTTAAAGTTTTGGATTTAATAATTTCTAATTATTTCTTGTTATCTCCATCTTTAACTAAGACAATTTTACTAGCTCTTCATACATATAATTTGATCAAATTCTCTATATATCTTCTCCTTTGCCTTAGTTATCTTATAAATCTCTTTTATTTTTCCTTTCGTAATAGGGAAATTCTAAGAGAAAGTTTGCTTTTGCTATAATTGACATGAAACTCTTAGCTTCATTATAATTATTGTATACCTCAGTAGTGTTTTTTTATTCTTCATGGAAAACAGATTTTTTTTTCTTTGAAAATCTTTTATATATCCTCACAATCGCAAATCTCTTTACTTACAACCTTTTTCAAGCTTCTGCTACAACTTATTTAAACATCTTCTTAACATAATAAGCCATTTAAATTCTCACATGAAGTTTGATTCGACGTTAAATTTCGAATCTGCCATTGATAACAATGTATATAAGAAGATCAACTACAAACTAACTTTTAAGTTCCACAAATTTTTGCAAAAAGAAAATATTGTTTTACTTTTATTATGCTTTATATGATGCTCAACATCTTACACTTTAAGATGAGTGTTCAAGCTGTCCCACAAACCACCTAATAGTTCTTTGCAATAAGATTGTCCTTTTCTCAATAATAGAGGAGTATATTGTAATTTAACTACATTTGTTAAAGTAACTCATCTCGTGATTTTAAAGCATGTACTGACTATTATAAGATCATTAGAACTACAAAACATATAACTTCTCCGATCTCCTTTCTATCACCTATTTTCTTTGTGGCCATAAAAAATCCTCTTATAGCTCAAACAAGAATATAGATGTTCAGTTAAATCACCATCAATTATTATTCACTTTTCCTCAAGAATTTAGTATAATAGTCGAATTTTTCTTCTTTTTTTTGTCTTTTTTTATGCAAAAAACTATTTGACTTTCTTCTAATTCAACATGAGGAGCATAAGTTGCAGGTGTCAGATGGTTCAATTGGTAAAAGCCTTAGAAGTTGTTGCCAAGATCTTGAGTTTGAGCCTCGCTTGCGCTGTAAACACTTTGTTGTGTGAGAAAAATAATTGAGCATAAAAAAACAAATATTTTTGTAATATCTGCACAAAAAAACTTAACAAAAATCACATTATCGGTAATTCTATTCAACTAAAAAGTTTATCTTTAATCTACCTAGCAACTACAAATTTTGAAAGCAAATTAAAAGTATATAAGATTATGCTATAAGGTAAATAAAAGTGATGTATTGGGTTTAAAAAAGAGAGGAATATGCAACTTACCAGCATTTTATTCTTTACAGAAAAGAAACCACCAGCACCCGCCACAACTGTTGGCTTGGATGCTCCAACAGCCATAATAGCCCCCTGAACATCACATAGTAATTTAGATACCAAGCAGCATATCTCAACATAGTGAAGCTAACGTATTAAGAACCTCACCTGACCAGGAGGGAGAATAGCATCAAATCTATCTACTCCAAACATCCCAAGATTCGATAGAGTAAATGTTCCTATTTCAAATCTCAAATCAGTATGCAGTAAGGCAAATTAAAGAGAATAGAACAATAGAAGTATTGATATTTTGTCATGGACAAACCTGAATTGTACTCATTGGGCTGGAGCTGTTTAGATCGAGCTTTGCTCACAAGTTCCTTCCATTTCTGAGAAAGAAGATAGATATCCAGCTGCAGCAATCGTAAGCCATTTCAATCAGTAAAGTTGATATAAAGAGAGTCACATGTCACCAAAAAAAAAAAGGAAAGAGAGAATCAAAATGGCCCCAAATTTTTTATTAAGTGTTAAAATACTCCCACAGTTAAAATTAAAGTAAAAATTAACAAAGGAACAATAGAACAGAAGGAAATTTTGGAGTTCAATATTTTTTGATATTTATCAAATTGTTCGAGTGATAGCCATGAGAACTATAAGATGCGGTTAGGGCGAAGGCGCAAACGCCGACGCAAGAGCACACATGTACGCACGCACCCACCCACCCACATACACGTGCGCACACACGCACAATAAATTTGTTCATAGGAAGCAATTCTAAATATAGATATCTTGTAATAACCAAAATATATATTTTACTCTTTCAAAAAAATAATAAAATCAACATATAAATTCCAAATTATACATCTTATCACAAAAAATAAAATTCATGAATCTCCTTATAATGGAATTAAAAAAAACTTAGTAATAGATTTACTGAAAAATCAAAATATATATATCAATTTCAAATATACTCCTATTTTTAACACCCAAAATATCATTTTTTGTTAGTTTAGATGGGAGGACTATTTCAATACCTCTCTCTCTCTCTCTCTCTCTCTCTCTCTCTCTCTCTTTATATATATATCTATATATAGATAACAAATAATAAATCATAACTCACTTTATCAGCATCTTGGAGAACAGGAGTTATAAGCCCACCATCAATTGCCACGGCCACTGCAATATTGATGTTGCTATTATAACTGAAGCTCTTCCCATCTTTGCAGCTAGCATTAACAACTGGATGCTGTGCAAGTGCCATAGCTGCAGCCTTTGCCAACAGAACAGTCATTGTCACCCCTTTTGACTTAACCTGAGAAAGCGCCTAGTTTCAGAAATCTTCCAACAAAGTCTATAACTTTCCATCCATTTCAAGAAGGAAAGAAGCAAAAAAGTTTCCATGAAGCTTGCAGGAATTCTAGCCTCCAAGTACGAAAGAATCAGATTATGGGAAGAAAATTCATTCAACATATCCCTGATTAAATTTAGCTCTGTATACAACAATTTATTCATGAATTACAGGCCAGTTGTTTTAGTTTGCAAAACCAAAATTGTTTTTTTTATTTTGGATAAAATAAATTTCTAGAATTGTATTGTAAAATGAATATGTGTTACAAATAAAATTAGATGAAAACCACTTATAGTTCAAGGAAGAGTATATTGCATTCTGAACAAACTTCAGCTAAGTATAGCTCAGGCTATCCACATATAGATTTTTTCCATTTTATGCCAAGAAAATTGCTTGTGAAGTTAAAAAATGAGTTTCACTCACCAAATAAATAAACAATTCAATCGATAATTTATTGTTCTTGTGTCTAAATGCAAGGTAAATATCCCAAGTAAATTATAAGAAGATCACATTTGTTGCTAACCAAATAAATGAGAAAATTATGCTTCCAAATGTGAATTCATTTGGTGGGCGTAGCAATATTAGTTACTGATTAAAAGCAAAATTATACCTTTTCATAAAGTGCATCAAGTGCATTAGTGATAACTGGATATCCAACCCGAAATGTGGGAACCGATAAACTTTCCAACATGTTCTTCGACACTGCTGCCTGCATTGTCGTGAAGGATACCACTGTTGAGCCCGGGATTGGAGGCAAAGCAGCTTTCTCTGCAACCGGAGCAACTGTGGCGCCTTTTGACACAGGAGTCGGAGCTGCCACAGGAGTCGGAGAAGGCTTCTTAGTCTGGATCCCGGCAGCCAGCTCCACATCCTGAGGAGTGACCCTCCCATAGAGCCCAGTACCCACCACAGAGCCAATATCCACCTTATGCTGCTTCGCGAGCTTCTTGGCGTAGGGCGTGGCTACTAATTTCCTCGGTCCCTCAGCTGACACCGGCGATGGAGAGGGAGAAGGGATGGGAGCGGCTGCAACCGGAGACGGGGGAGGAGCAGAAACAGGAGCCTGCTGGGATTGCGAGGGAGACTGCGCCTTGGCTTTGGCTAGGGCAACCTCTTCCTCGGACTCGGCAAGGAGACCGATCGGAGCCCCGACGGGGGCGATCTCGCCCTCAGGTACAACGATGGAGGCTAGAATTCCGTCATAAAAGGTCTCGACCTCCATGTCGGCCTTGTCCGACTCGACGACGACGACGCTCTCGCCCTTGGAGAGGCGATCGCCCTCGGTCTTGATCCAGGAGATGATCTTGCCCTCGGTCATGGTGGAGCTGAGCGCCGGCATAAAAATCTCGCGGATCTTGGCGCGTACTGTTGCGACGCGAGTCGGGCGGCGGCGCCGGAGTAGACAGCGGCTGGGGAGGGTGGGTAGGGAGGAGGAAAGGGATGAAGAGAAGGAAATGGAGTTGCCGGCCGCAGCGGCGGCGAAGGAGGAGGTGGCGAAGTGAAGCGCCATTGATGGCATATCGAATGGAAGGGAAATGAGAAAGGAAGAGAGTGGTGAGCCGAGAAGGAAATGGAGGTTAGAGTTTCAGCAGTTCGCGCCGCGCCCTGAAGAGAGAGAGAGAGGCGCGGAGACGCCGAGGTTTTGATGGATGGTAGTTGGGATTCACGGCGCGAGCAGCTCATGTATGCTGGTTAAAATATTTGGAAATTTACATGCATAACACAATTTTTATACATTTACAAATCAAAGCTAAATATTTCTATTTTTATTAATTTTACTTTAATGAATTAAATATATGCAAGAAAAAAATTATTTCGTTTTTTTAAAAATAAATAATAGTTATATTTTAAATGTGATATTAAAATTTTTTGTTTGTATATAAGTATGAAAATGTTCTTGTTGGATATGTAAATATATAAACATTATGTGTTAAGTATGTGAATGTTGCAAAAAATATTACATGCCAAATTTATCAATTAATTAAAAAAAAAAGTCACAATCTGATAACTATTGATAAATAATATAACAAATAAATATTATATTGTTGAAATAATTAGGTAATTATTTGTGTATTTTATTTTAAAATGTGTTAAACATCTACTAAAATGTATTTGTCTCTATTGAAAAAACATATTTTATTTTTTAAATTATAAAAGTTGTTTATTTTTATTGAAGGAAAAATATAATTTATTTTTAAAATAATAAGATATCTTTTTTGGATTTTTGTATTTTTTCAAGAGATTTTTAAAGCTTTAAAAGAAAATCATTGAGGGACTTGTTATTTAAGCATTAAGGGGTCTACTATACTATGAAATATGAGCATGTGTTGTGAGTCATAGCTTTATAAGTTACAACATTTTAGTGGTTCTATTGAGGAAAATTAATGACCTTATCTCTATATGTCTTAAGGGTTTCACCATTACAATCTTTGAGAATCTCGTCAACAAGGCCTCTAACTTCCAGAATAGCATACCTTGCAGCAACACCCCTAATGAGAAGATTGACGCTTAGATTCTAAAAGTCATTATTCTTGAATTCCTTCACCACACATGGAGGTGCATGTAGCTCTCACCCTTCTTGCTAAGCTCAAGAGACCAACTCAAATTCATGCATAGCCTCATTATAGAGGAAAAATAAAAGATTTTTTTTTTATGGAAAGTACGATAAAAAGTTCAATTTTTATAGTGACAATATTTTAAGGATATTCAATCCTTTGATGAAGAGAGGCATGATCGAGCTAAAATAAGTGAAGGCCTACATAATAAGACACCCCTAATACTACATCTTCCGACATTGTATAGGACAAGCTATTAATGAATGCTTCATTCTAAAGTTTTTTTCAAAATAGGCCCGATGATGAGAGAAAACCAAAGTTACCCATCCAATGCTTTAAGACTTGCAGGGGGAACAATCCATGTATTTTTTTTAGTATTGTATTTTTTTCGTAGCTTGTTCTTCTTCTAACTCTTGTGGAGGATGACAACTTCTTTTATTATAAGACTAAGAAGAAGATCCAAAAGGTATTTCTAGAATATCAAGGCTAAGGTCACTATTCCTCTACCTATTATATGTGTAACACTCGCAATCATCACTAGCACTCAATGCAGCTCAATCAGAGCCTGCAAAACCTTTTATTCGTGATGTAAAGGTTAGAAATATTGTATGCTCTAAGGATAAAAATAAATCCATCATTTCTTCAACTTTAATAGATTTATTCTTCTCCTACCCTATTTGAAAAAAAAGGTTGCATATATTATGTTATGTTTTATCTTTTATTTATGTTATGTTTTATCATGATGAATAATTAGATGATGACATATTTTTTTTCTCATGCAAAA
Organism: Phalaenopsis hybrid cultivar; assembly: GCA_002079205.1. Classification (NCBI taxonomy): domain Eukaryota; kingdom Viridiplantae; phylum Streptophyta; class Magnoliopsida; order Asparagales; family Orchidaceae; genus Phalaenopsis; species Phalaenopsis hybrid cultivar. The sequence goes on from JXCR01060722.1 coordinate 6,953, forward strand.
GTAGAAAAATTAGGATTCAAAATCTTAGATGATATATATCATTTGTTGATAAAAAAAGAGTAAAACAATATGCATTACTCGCCTTTATTTAGCTTTCAGTAATAAGCAGATGCTAATTGAATAACATATTCTTCATATTCTGTTATATCATTATTTTGGATTAAAAAATTCCAAGAAATGTATCATGTCGTAAGAAAATCCTCCCTCAATGGATGGCAAAAAAAACCATTAATAAAATCAAGAATGTTGTCATTCAATTGAATGATTCATTATTTCCATCTTAAGCTTATTCTAAAGACAAGGCAAGTTGCTAATGGTTCTCAATGGGTTGTAATATCCAATCTCATTTGTAGAAGCTGCTCACTCTCCTTCATGCTTACGAGGTTGTTATGCTTTTGTAAAAGCTTAAAAAAATTGATTAAGGTCATACCCCAATGAAATACTAATATGATATGCTTATTTGAGCAATCACTCACAAAGGCATGCTATCTTTGAGAGAGTCCAACTATTGTATTCATTTCCTAAATATTTTGAATCAAAATCATCCACTATATGTGAATTTAAATGTGAATGATGTTGGAATAAATCAGATTTTTATTTACTCTAATGTTGTGATCAATGTTATGAATTCGAACACTTTGGGCCATTTTTTTTCTTGGAACTTGGAAGTTCAAATCCAATCAAGTCATATTTAAGGGCTCTAATAATAAAGAATAAAATTTTTAGGATCCGTGAATTTTCTTTTCTAATTTATCTCACTCAAGATAGAGGCAATTCTATATCTATGATCTAGACACATCATAAAGATTATCCATATACGACCTTAATTGTATAAGTATGGCATGGTCCCCTTTATCCACCACCTATAAAGTACTTGCATGTTGAAATCCAATACTCTATTATAGAGGGAACATAGGCTTTCAAGATCCATTAAACCAGTATTTCTAATGATAATTTTATATTTTTTCTTAGCATTTTTCTATCTCCATAGCCATCATAGGACGAGCAATAAAATATTATTTGTAGAAATATAAATGTCATAGTTAAGAGATTCCTCGATTTGATTTTTCAGTGTTTTGTGGATATTCATGTCGAAGCAAACTCAGAGGATGGGCTTGCAACCTCAAAAACTAAGTTTCATGTATGACCAATATATCAACTTCATCCACTTTGGTTCATATCATATGTATATTCTTCAGTAATGGTTCATATATTAATGAAATTATTAAAAATATGACCATATAATCATGCCTAGTTCAATAGTCCTTATAGAGGCCTCTAAAATACAATTTAACGGTGTTCTAATCGATTGTGTGTTATAAGTGGTGTCTAATAGTTGATTCTCATGTAAAGGAGACATGATGGAGATTTAAGTATGATTTTTTATGCTTATTTGAGAGCAACATAAAGAGTGAGCTACTTTATTTTATGATGTAGGTAGTTCATAGGTTTTAAATTATGTAAAATTTATGAGTATAAATATTAATTATAATCATGTTATATATATTCTTCGTTATGCCTTGCATTTAATTTTTATTTAAAATGTGGTGGTTTGCCCTTAAATTTATATTTAGCATTTTCTCTTTTTATGCAAATGAATTTGGTGTCTTAACTATCCCAAATTCAATTAAGGTGAGGAGTATATTATCAAGGTGGATAGCTGAGATTTCATCCTTTACATCATTACAAATTATAGTGCCACACTCATCATCACTAGTTCTTTTTATGTTGATGTCATCATTAACATTGATAAAAGTTTGAGTAATGATAATAATAGAGAGTCACAAGATTAGCATTGAAATGGTGTTCCATTTGTTATTAACAATGTTTCCATTCATTTTTCTTTTTTAAAATTTTAAAAGGAGTCACCAACTTTTTGATCGTCGTATGCTTCCCTTATTCAAATAAATCTCTCTCCCGAATTAAATTAGTGATTCAAAGAGGAAAAAAAATGAATAAGAAGGGACATACGACAAAGTGAAAAATAAGAGAAAATAAAACTTGGAGAGCCTACATGTGATAAACCTCACAAGAATAGATCAAGTATGTCTTCTCAAATAAGATTGGGCAGAGACACCTTGGACCAATATCCGCGAACGAGCATCTACGTAAACTAATCGTAACAAGAGAGTCAGGTATATGTACTAGTTTTGGGGTCAAGAGAACTCCTAGACGAACGTGTTCCTGCTTTTAATTACATATTGTTGGATACCCAAGAATACTCTCAATAAAAGGGGTCGCTTTTAATATCATGATTTTGGGGAAATAGGTCCACAATGGGTGGCTATTTCGGATGGGAATGTCTTGATGTTTTGAAGCTCATGCTGAGCCATCAGACAGAGAGTGAATCTCTCACATCTCAAATGGGTAGCAGCTTTTCAGCATACAGAGCATACAAAATAATGATAATCATTTTGATAGGGATATCCCTATGCGTCAAAGCATGTCTGGACCATAAGGGCAGAGAAAAAATCATCATATCCCAAACTAGCAACAACTTATCAGTTTTCGACCATCAAAACAATATCAATAAAGTCAAAAGAGCATATAGGGCTCAATAGAGGTAGTCAAAGGTAAGGAGGAGTAGCCCTAAAAGGGTATATGTGGTCGAGCTGGGGTACCGCAAACCCGTCATACACAACTACTAGGACCCTAAGTCTACCCCGATCATGAAGGTAGTTGACCCAACACATTCTGAGATCCCTGATCAGCAACCCATGAAATGTGTCATCCATGAGGACCTTGGCAGTTCTTATATCAAAGGAAGGAAACTCTATCCTATGATTATAAGTTAGATCTCCATGAGATGAAACTTACACCTGCCAAAGTGGCGATGATACCTCAAAAAAGAAGAAAAGTAGAGATTTAGCTACAAAATTGGAAATGCTCCCAAAAAAGGAAATCTGTCTGGGTCAGGAGCCTTTTAACACCCTAGGTGCACTAGACAATCATCAATATATAAAAGGTATGTTGGGTCAGTCCGATTGGAAAGACATGGGGGCTTCTCATCGGAACATACACATATGAATGTTGTTATCTAGAGCGATCCTTAAGTATTATGGAGGCTCAATTAATTATGACTGGGGAGATAGTCATGNGGATTGGAAAAACATGGGGGCTTCTCCTCGGAACATACACATAGAATGTTGTTATCTAGAGCGATCCTTAAGTATTATGGAGGCTCAATTAATTATGACTGGGGAGATAGTCATGCATGTAGTTTGTTTAAAATCTAGCCTGAAAGCCATGAAAAAAAGTAAAAGTGCAAATTTTAAAGTCTTGAATATTTTAATCCTAAAAATTCATTATATTGAATTTTTATTATGATTTTGTAGAACGTTTAGGATTTTAAGTCCTAATTAGTTTATATTGTATTGTTTACAAAAAAATCACATAAATAAACAAGAATAAATTTCATGCATTCAAGCACGCAATAAGGAGAAAAGCAAGCCAAATAAAATATATAAAAGGTTACATGTCGCTGGGTTTGCAACATGTCTCAAAAAAGAAAAAGACGGAAAACTCCACATATACATGTATGGTCCTAATTTTATACATCAATATTAAATGCAAAAATAAGACACGAGACACGAGCATCAGCTCTTGGTCCCCTCCACGTGGTTCCTGCACGAATCACCTCAGAAACTGTGTGCGTATCTTATTTTTGCTACAAGACTGTCCTAGACTCTAAAATTACATAGGAGAAAGAAAAAGACTCAACCTACATGAAAACAAGTGTTAGCAGGGAAAGCTATGCAACACATAATGTGACATGCTTGGTGGGGGGAGCTGAGCTGCACCTCCAAGCAAAAGGTTTAGTAGAATTCATTAAAAGCTCACCCTTTTATGGTACCTATGTGTGTGCATTTAGCGCACAACTCCCTGCAGAAAAGCATCCTAACACGCCATCATGCATATCAAACATGCAATCACAATAAAAGCACAAAGCAAAAGGATGCCTGACAAGGGCAACCAATCCTACTAAGAACAATAACAAGGCATAAAAAAGACTACATAACAACCTAGACTCTATTCTAGTGTTTCAGGAAATACATAAAGTGCAATTTAAATTAGCTCTAATAAACAAGTCTATCCCTCGGGTATGAGTAAACCTTTCATCCAACTTGGAAAACTTGATTTTTTATTCAATTTACAAATGAGTAAATACTTGCTAACTAAAGTATTTTAGATGATATAGAAATAGAAATTAAGCACTCATTTAAAAAATACTTACACATTCACTTTGAATTCATATAAGTTTAGGAATGTAATAATGTTTCAACTTTAAAAAAAATCTAGTGAAACCAATTTTTTATTAGGCTTCTCCTCAAGCTTCTCCTTCCCTTAATACTTTCTCTTTAATCTCTTTTTTTTAGGATATTTATTTCAATTCTTAGCCTTATTTTAAAGAGCAATACTATATCTAGATAGACCCTTAATAATTTTGACTTTCACTGTTAACCCCCTCTAAAGGGAAACCTATCACACTCTTTCACCTTTTCTTTTAAATTTTTCAAAATAAATGTATAATACTTGATGTTTATATTTTGAATAGAGGCTTAATTCTTATGAAATATATATTTAAGATACCTGAGTTAACAAATAAGTAATTCTTTGTAAAAGTAAATAGTGAAATTATTTTTATACTGGTTAAAATATATGAAGTTCAATGAATACTAAAGGATTGTTAATATAACCATACTTTAGATTTACTCAACCAAGGCTTAGACCTGCATAGTCAACTACTGCTAACTAGAGGCATACAAAGACAAGAAATAAAAAAAGATTCATATAGGTGTACAGTAGACTACATAATTGGTAATGTGCTCATTGACCAATCTTAGACTTACTTTTCTAAAATGTTGAATTGATTGGACCCAAAAATTCATCGGCATCAGCTAACATTGTCAACCTTTATAAGTTTAATTCATACTAAACATATTATAGTGTTCCTAACTCATAATCATGTAATGACTGACTCTATAAAATGATTACATAGACCATAACCATACCCTAGCTTTACTCAATCAAGGTTTCAGCTTCGTTAAGGTTGGATTAACCAGCCAAAAATTCGTTTTTTCTATGCATAGTAAGTTAATCTAAGAGAATGCTCATAAAAAAAACATACCTTAACTTAGATTCACTAACTCAAATGATTAACCTAGATAACCCATCTTGACTAGATTAGGATCAATAAATGAATCACATCGTGATGGTACTCAAAGGGCATACTCCAACTACCAATGGACCTAAAGAATGTTCAATTATATTTTGTGCAGTGTACAATGGACTAGTTTGAAAAATGAATTGTCAAAGGCTCATTATATCTCATACTTACTAATTCAATAGATCAACATACACAATAAGCCCCAACTGATTTGAAGTCAATCAAACTAATCTTATCGTGATAGAGCTATGATACACCAAAATAATATATTATTTTTTCTGTACATTTTATGCTTATTTTGGTGATGTTACACTTTAAAGAGGGATATTTGCATGTTTTTGTTGCAGATATATCAATTTTAGGCATTTGAAGCAAAAATTAGCAAAAGAAAGGAAATGTGGAGCCAAAATGGAGAATTTCGTGATCCTGCCGCCAGAGGCGCCATTTTCGCGAGAGCTGGCTCTGAGGTGTCATTTTACAGAAAAGACGTTAGAGGTGCTAGATTGGTGCTAGAAGCGTCAAAATCCAGAAAACAATGCGAACTTCACTAAGCGGCGCCAAAATCCAGAAAACAAAAAGGACTTCATTTAGCTGGCGTCAGAGGCGCCAAACTGGCTCCAAAAGTGCCAAAGATGAATTATGATAGAGTAAGTCAACTCGTGGCTATTTTTTAGCATATTTTGAAGGCTCCAAACATTTCAAATGTCCCATAGAGTGGTTCAGTGTATATAGACACTTTTGAAGGCTCTCTAATGAAAAAATATGTCTCTTGGATGAGGGGACTTATCTCTTGGTGAGAAAAAGGAAGGAAGGGCGCATGAGATAGAGAAAGAGAAGAGAAGGATTTTCTTCTAGGGTTGTAAGAGGAGAGGGAAGGTAATATATTTATTCTTCATTACACTTCTAAGAAAGAATTGAGTGTGATTGTAAAGAGAGAAAATGCTTGAAGGGAACTTCTAGAAATTTGCTTGAGAAAAAGTATGAGATAAGTTATGTTCTATTCTTTATTTATTTTGTAAACTTATTTATATATATGAAATCCATGTTTTGTCGTATCATTCTTATGAATTCTGAGTAGTCTTCTTTATATTTCTCCCGACATTGAGATATGATTTTGTGAAGAATTAATTTTTTTATAAGGTTTTAAAAGTCAATAAATTCTGATGATTTGAACTCTGATCTTCATTTAATTTTCAATCTGTTCAGTTGAAAGGTTAAAAATAGTTGAGAAAAATATGATTTAAATGGGCTATGATTTCTACAATAAGGTAAGAGTCACAATCAATTTCATGGGTGAGAATGTAATTCATGGGGTTGCATGCAAATAAATAGTAAAATATACTTTGATGGGCACAGAATTGGAGATTTTAAAGTGACAGATTAAAATCTTCAATTTGGTCTAGTTGCTTGGAAATTAAAGTGAGATTTTTAGCCCTTAAGCAAGGGAGAAGTGAGAGCTCTAGAGTGAGAGTCAGTATCCTCTCAATCTAACCATGGATTTAGAGATCAAACTCTTGATTAGTCAATGTTCTTTATGCACTCTCAGAGGGTAAAGAACATGATTGCTCTTATTTGGCACAATACAATTTCATATATATTTTTAAATGATTTTAATTTCTTCACATTTCATAAACTCGTTGTAAAGGGATTGATGCTTTCTTGAATTTGAACTCTTCATTTCAAAACTCTGTTTAGTCTTTATAAGTTTACTTTTGAAGTTTAGCAATTAATTTAATTAAATTAGTTCTTTTAAGTGCATTTCATTTAGCGAACATTAAATTTACTTTAGATTTGATTTACTTACTTAAGTTTTGTAGTTTGAATAGTGTGTTTGACATTATAGACATAAGAATTTCTAAATCTCTGTGGGATCAATAGTTAGGACTCCATCAGAGCATTTTATTATTTGAGCGATACGTATACTTGCATTATTATTATGAGTTTGGCAGCTTAAAGTTTTTAAAAGATAAAATTATTTTACTATATTTATTTTTATTGGGATTGAACTGCATATTTATTATTAGTGCTAGCTGACTGTGCATCAAGCTACTAGGGGTGTGCTCCAACTTTCAATGAATCAAAGGCATACTTCCTTCTGTGTACGATAGGCTAAACTGAGAAAGGATTTATCAGGAGACTTTTCTCAACTCATGATTTCTATAAAGGATTGATCCCCAAATCAATCACGGCTGATTTGAGATCAATAAATATAATATCATCATGTAGTTTCTAGAAAGGGAGTGCTCCAACTTCCGACAAACCCAAAGTAGCGCAAAATTTTATTTTATTGTGTCGATTTTTTATGTTTATATTATGATATTTTCATGTGTTAAAATCTTCTTTTTGTTAGTGTTGATATGGTTCATTTGTTGCTCTTATGAAGTGTCCAGTTGCTATGTTGGTCAATTTTTAAAATATTAATTTTGTGAAATGTTGATTTTGTAAAATAGTTTTATGTTTTTGTTAGTTGGTTATTTGTAATGTTTGCTTTTTACGCTCGTTAGAAGTCAGTTACACTTGATTCTATTTTAGAATTAACTTCAAATTTTGTTTAGTTTAATTTCCATTTTTCTTAAATTTAAGGTTTTAAACCCAATATTAGTCTAAAGATTCTCAAATTATAGAAGTTGTTATGTCCTCTACACCTTATCTTGATGAAAAAACTCAAGACTCATTTAACATCTTATCATTCAATTAGAAATATTCTTTCTTTTTTAAACAAAAGAATATAAATTCATATAAGCTTATTCATAAATAATGATACATTTATGATAACCGAGATGTCCAACAACACACTTCAAACAAGTGATATAACAAACAACAATAATCATAAAAATGTAGACATAGAAAACATAATCATTATTTGCATTTGATCTTCATAGATTAAGTGGCATGATATTTTCTAACGTCGTATCTATGATATAACTGTGTGGTCACCTTGAACTTCACATTCTTCTAAAAGTGATGAAAATCCTCTTCTGAGAGATGCATGATAGGCAGTATTTGGCTAGATCGGCCTTGTTCTTATTTAGACTAAAGTTGATCCTGGACGTAGAGTGATATAATGTAACCTCACAAATTCTTCTAGGCAGACTATCTTGGGCTTCTTACCGAAAATCATACTACATCAACTCAAGAAAGTGACAATGCGAAAGTGTCTTTCGAATTCATGATGATTATTTGGCAGAATGCAAACATTTTCTTCATAGATTTTGACTATATAACAATCAGGTACACATGAAAGAGGTAAAATGTGCCAGACACCGACCTCTTAATCATAAATCTTAGTATTAAAAGAGTATCATATAATTATCCACTTACTAGATTCTCAAGTGGATTTCCCTTGTTGTCTCAGATATACTTGTAGAAGCATCCATACTAAACAGTTGCTCTACTCTTGCCTTTCATTCATTTCTTTGGCTCGATATAAGTATTTCTCTTAAGTTCTTCTTTAGGGCTTACAGATCATTGACAGATCATTGACCTCAATCTCTTGATTTGGATACAGTGATTGTTCTGATTTCTGTAAGGTTGTCTCAATAAGTAAGCAGGGTGGTACATACTTGAAACTACTATCTTGAACCACTTGAAACAACTCCACGGGTATGTATTCTTCAACATCAAGTGCCTATTTAGCTTTTGTTTCTCTAGCAATCTCATCATACATTTTCTTCATTCTTCTATTAATTTTTCTTCTTCCTGTCTTGGTGCGTGTAAATCTTAGGATAACGTACTTACTTGGGGTTTAGCAGGTACCTCCGTGGACTTGTCATACAATGGGAATCTAATAGTTTCCTCCTGGTTCCTTTTCAATGATGATCTATTAGTTGTTTTCCTCATAAAAAAAATTGATTAATGAATTTACTTCAAGAACCCCTTCAGCCTCAGCCACAGTTATTACTAGATTGTTATGGATTATATCTAAATCATTGAATCTCATGCTAAATTTCATAACCAATTTTTGTTAAGGAGGTCTGCTGAACTACCAAATAGATATTATTTTTGAAAAAGAAAACAAGCTTTACTGATGACATCACCCCTTAATAAAAAAAATAAAGAGATAAATATCATCTAAAGCTTTAAAATTCATCTTTATGAAATTTTAACAAATATTTGAAAATCAGATTGACTTCATAATTGAAAATAATTTTAAAGGAGTGAAATGTTTTTATTTTATCTATTCATAAGTTTACAAATGATAGAAGGATTTAAGATTTCATCATAACTTAATTTGAAATAAATTTAACATTAATCAGATTTTGGATTGAATAGATAGACAATTCAAATTTTTATTAAAGTTTCAAAGATTCAATGACAACAAAACACCCAATAAATTCTTAAAATAATTTCTTTGAATGTAACACCCTTAGACATATTTTACATATTGTATTTCTTTAGTTACCATTCATTGATCAGAGGCATGTCGTTCATCTCTACAATCCACTAATTGGTATGAAATTCCTTGATAAACTTTCTCTATCAAGAATAGACCTTCACATATTGATTCAAACTTACCACCAATATTTAGGTGGGCTAAAATTATTTTTTTAAGGAATAATCGATTCACCCACATAAAATGCTTAGGGTCTAACAAAATTGTTGTGCGCATGAACCATTCATTCTTAGTACTGTTTAAGATTTTGTTTAGCTATCAACTGGTTTTCTTCCAGCCCTTCAAGCTCTTCTCATCATAACTAGATATTTTGCCTAGAGGATTAGTCATGCATGTTGCAATTCTTAATGAGTGAAGTTAAACTTTTAAGGAAAGCACAACTTCAAACCAATAGACTAGTAAAACTGAAGTTGATTCAGTTGTGTTTCTCTAGGTAGTTTGGTAAGGTCATAAAGCTTCCACCAACCGCTCATGTCATTATCATTTATTCTTTTCAAGTATCTTCTTTAAAATATGGACTAGTATTTTGTTGAAAGCTTCAACGAATCCATTGGCCTGAGGATAGTAGATCATTCAGTACTGTCAATAAATATTATGCATTTTAACAAAATTATTAAAGTTTGTACATTTGAAGGAAGAACCATTATTAGATATGTTTTGGTGAGGAATGTGAAATCTATATACGATATAATTAATAAAGGAATAGAGTATGTGATGTGCTTTCACCTCTATTGGAGAAATGACTTCTGTCTATTTCAAGAAATAATTAGGTGCCAATATAAACTTATGTATTTTGGATGAAAGAAGATCAATAAGTACTATAATATATGTGCCCCAACATTTGAAGGGCCACATATATATCATTTGATGTAATATATTCGGAGGCTGATGTAGAAGTACATAATGGACTTGACACTGATGGTAGTGTCAAGCAGTCTCTATGTAATCACTGATTATTGTTGGCCAATAATATCCCATCATTTCAATCTTAGCTTTCATTTTAGGGTCAGACTAGTGGGCACCACATAATCCAAATTTGCATCTCTTAAACGATTGTCTAGGCTTCATGCTTATTTAAGCACTATAACCACCTAAGATTGAAAGATCTTCGATATAGTACATTATCTAAGAGGGTAAGAGATAGTGCTCTTAGCTTTTTCTGGTGGGAGAAGAACTTGTCTTCAAGAAGTTTGCCTTTTTTAGGTAGTCCATGAAAAGTTTCTAATTTGAGGGCTCATCATGTGTAGTTTTGGCATGTTACTCTTTGTACCTCAATTTTCACATATATTACATATCAATTGGGGAGAGGACTCGATAACCTTAAACTTCAACTTGGATAGACTCTTGATCTAAGCAGGTTAGCTTATTATCCAAACTTGTCAAAGCATCTGCAATGGTTTTAATATCATGGGATATTTGGTATAAGGCAATATTTGATATTTGCTTAATCAATTTCATAGTATATTGATGATATTAAAAATGGTTGGGTTAAAAAGCTTGTAAGTCCCAACATTTTGGTTGAGTAGCAATTGTGAGTCTCTAAAAATTTAAATATATCTAATTTCTATCAAAATGGTTAAATGCACACCATAATTAGAGTTTGTACTCTGCTTCATTATTGATACATGACTCTGACAGATGATATGAGTATCTCAACATTCCTTGATCAGTGGTTATAAAGATTAATCATATTCCTACTTTGCCAGGGTTAATCATATGTGAGTTAACATCCTTTCTGGAAGATGACACACCGTCAAAGTAAAATTCCCAATAAGGTTTAGCTTGTTGTTTAATATTTAATGTTTTATTGTCAGGAAGATCATCATTGAGAGGAGAATAAGAAAGCAAGGGATTTGCTGCAAAAAAGTCGGCTATAGTATAAAATTTAATGATACATAAAGGAACAAATATTATATCAAAATGCAATAAAATCATTGAATATCTCATTAATCTTCTGAATAGTGTTTCAAAGGTAATCAAATATTATAAAGGATTAAAACTAAAGATAAGATTGATTATATAAGAGAGCATGTAATGTCATAACTTTTGAATTGCAAAAAATATGATGAAATATTTTTTTTTCAATTGAAGAATATTTTTTCTTGTTGTTTTTGTCAAAGACTCAGGTAATATAAGCATTCTCCATCTCCTTCGTTATGTTAAGCTAATAAGGCGCCATGGAATTTATTTAAAACAATATTATGTAATATTAAAGATCAATTTAGAATGGGTGCATTGATAAAAGAAGAATTATTAAGTTTTTTTTTTTTTTTTTAAATGTTTTTGGATATTTTTCATCCAAAATGAATTTAATTTTTTTTTTTTAGTGAATGTAGAAAATGTTTAACATATGTTAGTGAGGTTTGAGATAAAGCATCCGTCAACCTGCCTTGAAATGACATTTACTAGGTTATGCTCTTAGGTAAGGAAAATTCTAAATCATATATTAGAGTGATTTTCATATGAGAAGACTTATATGGGTTCTAGATAATCTATAATGACCATATAATAGTCCTTATCGTCCAAAAATTCTATAACAGTGAATCTTACACCTTTTTTGTTACTTATATTTTTTGTATTTAGAATCTTAAGAGTTTTGAAAATTATGTAACTGTTTCTTAGACCAAGTATGTAGTTTCAAATCTTTACCAACTTATGTACATATTGTAAAAAACAATCAAAGGATAATTTCATTAATTCATTGAAATCATTTTGTTCAAGTTGTATATAAGTTTTGAGGCTTAAAATAAAGACTCTTAATAAAACTTATAGCTCTGACAACCATTTAATTTGGGGTGCTACCTTAACTTCAAACATGGTCACAATCTTTGAAAATAGTTTGGTTAAAGTTAAAGTTTGGACATGTTGATTAATCTTTCTTATATTGAGGCTTGGTCTTTTTTTATAGCTATTGTTCCTTCTTATGTACTATCATTTTTCTAGTGATATCTTCGAGAGAACATTTGACTTTTTTTAACATAACATATTGTCTTACAATGTTTGATTCATCTTCGAAACAGAATTCTAATTCAATGATCATAGGAGGGGTTACATTTCTTATGTCATATTTTCCTCCGTAACTTTTCATAGTTCCATTATCTCATTATTTTTGAGAGGATTAGGATTCTCAAATAATGAATTGTGATTCATCTTCATCTTTTGGCGATATTTCTTGTTCTCTTTCCTTTTCATTTTTTTGCCACCCATATTTCTTCCTTTTTTGTGACATTTTCTTTTTCTTTCACAGTCATTTCTTTTTCATTTTTTTCCTTTTAAAATTCTCTCTTTCTTTCTTTCTTTTATTTCATTTTTCAAATCTTTAGTTACATTTATCTCTTTAAAAAAGATAATTTGATTCTTCGATACATTAAGCTGCAACATCATAAATTCCAATCTCTCGAACTGAAACTGGTTGTTGACCAACTTTAATACAATATTCAATACCATTATGTTAATATTAATTTATTGATGAAGGGANGGGATTCTAATTCAATGATCATAGGAGGGGTTACATTTCTTATGTCATATTTTCCTCAGTAACTTTTCATAGTTCCATTATCTCATTAATTTTGAGAGGATTAGGATTCTCAAATAATAAATTGCGATTCATCTTCATCTTTTGGCGATATTTCTTGTTCTCTTTCCTTTTCATTTTTTTGCCACCCATATTTCTTCCTTTTTTGTGACATTTTCTTTTTCTTTCACAGTCATTTCTTTTTCATTTTTTTCTTTTAAAATTGTCTCTTTATTTCTTTCTTTCTTTTCTTTCATTTTTCAATTCTTTAGTTACATTTATCTCGTTAAAAAAGATAATTTGATTCTTCGATACATATTAAGCTGCAACATCATAAATTCCAATCTCCCGAACTAAAACTGGTTGTTGACCAACTTTAATACAATATTCAATACCATTATGTTAATATTAATTTATTGATGAAGGGAAAATGTCATGATTCTATGTTCATGATGTCAAGGCCTTCTAAGGAATACATTGAAAGACATTTCTGAGACAATAATATGAAACTTTACATTAGTTTGTAAATCTAAAATCTTGAGTAAAAAAGTTATTGAACTTAGGGCTCTTTCATCTTTCTCACTAAATATATGTAGCAATATCTTTTTGGATGATACTTTGTGTATATCCACATTAAGGTATGTGAGTGTTCTTGTCAGCGTTATTTTGGGGATGGTTTGGTTTGTGAGGTTGCCCGTAAGAAGCTGTCGGTCGCTGAAATTGAAATCCCGTCGCCCGCTTCGGAAGGGCGTTGAAGATGAAATCAAACTAACCTCATACTTTCATAGTTTAAAATGAAAGAGCATTGTACCTCAAATATTATATCTATCCCGAAGGATAACACAAGAATTGAGGATGAGGCTCGATCAAAATAAACTAAGGAAAGTATGACGTCCGTTTGGTCTGCGAAANCGATTCTATGTTCATGATGCCAAGGCCTTCTAAGGAATACATTAAAAGACATTTTCAAGACAATAATATGAAACTTTGCATTAGTTTGTAAATCTAAAATCTTGAGTAAAAAAGTTATTGAACTTAGGGCTCTTTCATCTTTCTCACTAAATCTATGTAGTAATATCTTTTTGGATGATACTTTGTGTATATCCACATTAAGGTATGTGAGTGTTCTTGTCGGCGTTATTTTGGGGATGATTTGGTTTGTGAGGTTGCCCGTAAGAAGCTGTCGGTCGCTGAAATCGAAATTCCGTCGCCCGCTTCGGAAGGACGTTGAAGTATGAAATCAAACTGACCTCATATTTTCATAGTACAATGTACCTCAAATCTTGTATCTATCCCAAAGGATAACACAAGAATTGAGGATGAGACTCGATCAAAATAAATTAAGGAAAGTATGGCGTCTGTTTGGTTTGCGAAACCTTTGTATTTGCCGACAAGTTCCCCTATTTAATATAAAGGATTAAATAGGGTTTATATTAAGCTAGGTTCGGACATGCTTCCTATAAGGGCAAGCCTCTATAGTTAATTACATCCAAAATGACCAAAGTCACTTAAGAAGACTCTCGATGAAAATCATGAAATATTATCTTCAGGGAATTTCAAAGGGTAGGACTCTTCAACGAAATCTGACATAGAGGTGTGCAAGGGGATTGGTTTAAATTTAGATCATTTTTATTTTAGAATCCAAAGAAAGAAGAACTAGGGGATGTCATGAATCCAGAGGAGAACTCCGGTGACTTCCCGAGCTATCCTAATGTTTGGCTTCAGTTTCGAGGAGAAATATTTAGGTGTTTCATCATGCCAATTTTCTTAGTTAGGGCTTACATTCGTGTGAAATGATCACACAAATAGCCTGAAAGATGTGAGGGTTNGAAAGAAAATTCCTAACTTGACCAAGGTAAATTATAATCCCTTGAAATTTTTATGGGAGGTGTACCTAGACTAGAAAAGCCTTAGGATAAAATTTCATAATTTTTTGAATTTTTTGTGATTTATTATAATTATTTTAAATTCTGGGCTATTTAACAAAAATAAAATATTTTAAGTGGTGAAAATTAAGTTTTATTTTTTTGAAAAATCTCCCTAAGGTCAGAGAACTCAGAGGAACAAATTCTATATTTTTCATATTTT
Source organism: Phalaenopsis hybrid cultivar (assembly GCA_002079205.1). NCBI lineage: Eukaryota > Viridiplantae > Streptophyta > Magnoliopsida > Asparagales > Orchidaceae > Phalaenopsis > Phalaenopsis hybrid cultivar. The sequence goes on from JXCR01060722.1 coordinate 22,115, forward strand.
TCTTTGATTTATTGAAATTATTTTAGTGAAAAACTTATTTTAGCCTTTTAAAATTTATTTTTAAGCTTTGAAAATAAATATCTTTATTTAGAAAATCATGAAAAATATTCTAATTGTTCCTAAGATTTTAGAAAATAATTTAGAACATTTCAATGAGTTTTATTATTTTTGTGATTTTTATGAATTTTTAATTATTTTAAATATNCAATGAAATATTTCTTTTCAATTGAAGAATATTTTTTCTTGCTATTTTTAGTCAAAGACTCAGGTAATATATGCATTCTCCATCTCCTTCGTTATGTTGAGCTAATAAGGCGCCATGGGATTTATTTAAAACAATACTATGTAATAATAAAGATCAATTCAGAATAGGTGCATTGATAAAAGAAGCATTATTAAGTATTTTTTATATTTTTAAATGTTTTTTGATATTTTTCATCCAAAATGAATTTAATTTTTTTTAGTGAATGTAGAAAATGTTTAACATATGTTAGTGAGGTTTGAGATAAAGCATCCAAGATACGTCAACCTGCCTTGAAATAACATTTACTAGGTTACGCTCTTAGGTAAGGAAAATTCTAAATCATATATTAGAGTGATTTTCATATGAGAAGACTTATATGGGTTCTAGATAATCTATAATGACCATATAATAGTCCTTATCGTCCAAAAATTCTATAACAGTGAATCTTACACCTTTTTTGTTACTTATATTTTTTGTATTTAGAATCTTAAGAGTTTTGAAAATTATGTAACTATTTCTTAGACCAAGTATGTAGTTTCAAATCTAATTTTACCAACTTATGTACATATTGTAAAAAACAATCAAAGGATAATTTCATTAATTCATTGAAATCATTTTGTTCAAGTTGTATATAAGTTTTGAGGCTTAAAATAAAGACTCTTAATAAAACTTATAGCTCTGACNGCCTCGAGTCCATTTAAACTCATTATGTTGCTTAATGGTTCATCCTGTAAATACCCTTGTTAGTGAACATTGATGTATCAATTATCCCTAAGAAAGGGGTAATTATCATTTGTCATTCAATTTTCTCACCAACTAGTGAAATGTCTCGAGTCCATTTAAACTCATTATGTTGCTTAATGGTTCATCCTGTAAATACCCTTATTACTTACTGATGTCTCAATTATCCCTAAGAATTGGGTAATTATCACTTGTGATTCAATTTAAGAATTATGTCTCTCCTAAGAAAAGGGTTAATTCATTCAATTTAAGAATTATGTGGGTGAAGACCCTTAAAGGGGCAAGTTAGTGTAATTTGAACACTTAGCCAAATTTTAATCCTAATTGGG
>JXCR01060722.1:40120-79382 GCA_002079205.1 Phalaenopsis hybrid cultivar
ATTTGAGAAGAAAAGATTGGGGCTCAATGATGTAAAAACTATGAAATATTTATAAGGTAAAGAAATGCTTTGAGTTTCATATTTAGGGAAAGAAAAGTGAAGTTCAAAATCATTAAAGGCTATCCAGATATAGTAATCCTCCCTTGAAAAAGGAAAAAGAAAGGATTGAAAACAATCCCTAAAATAAAAAGAAAAAAAAAATATATAGGATTGAAAGCAATCCAAATGAAAAAGAGAAAAGAAAGAAAAAAAATATATATATAATATGGAAGTGAGGAGAAGCTTGAGGATATGCCTAATCAAAAATTGGTTTCACTGGACCTACCTAAAGGAAAAAGTTAAATACATTCTTGAACCTATATTTATGGAATAGGTCTTTTACTAGTAGAGTTCTCATGAAGTTTCTATCTTTTGGATATTCTAAGTGACTTAATATTGCAACATATAGTCATTCTTGAAATAAATAGAAGACTAGAATTCTTAAAACTTGATGAATAGATAACCTTGTGGCTACAGAGTTAATTCAATTAGTTGAGTTTTTTCTAAAAATCTCACTATGATATTTATTTAAATCAAACTTTTAGTATTTCTGAATTAAAACTTTACTGCAATAGATCATAACTTTTATAAAGTATTAAAATTACTTGAGGACAAGTAATAGTTAAGTTTGGGGGATTTTGACAAAAGGAAAATATGTCGAGATTTTCATACCTATTTTATACTTTTTTTAATGATATTGCACTTTAAAGAAAGGTACTTTTGATGTTTTGCTACAAAAATGAGGAATTAGGGTCATTGGAGCCAAAAGAAACAAAAAGGAGCAAAAATGACCAAAATGTTAAGATTTGAACTAGGCTGCCAACGATGCCCTCGACCTCGCCGATGGTGAGTTTTTCCCGAGACTACAAAGCAAAATTCTTCAGAAGCCCGCCGAAAGTGCCATTGAGGCCACCGACGGCAAGATCGACGGTTATGCCTACTCAAGCTTTTGATAAGGCCAAATTTTGAAGGGATGCTTAGGAAACTCTTGGGAAAGCTCATCCACAACTTTAAAAGAACATTTTAGCTGAAAATTGAGAAGGTCCTGGAGTCTAGAGGAGGTGGTGAGAGTCTAGAGGCCCTAGAGGTTAGAGAGGGTCCATTAGTGTGTAACAANACACAACTTTAAAAGATCATGTTGGCCGAAAATTGGAGAGGTCCTGGATGTTAGAAAGGCCCTAGAGGTTAGAGAAGTTCCATTAGTATGTAACAATTGTGAGGATTTCTTCGAGAAATTGTAAGAGTGGAGGGAAAGTGAGAGATTTCTTCCTCCTTGCTACTTTGAAGTGGAATTCTGTGTGCTGTAAAGAAAGGAAGAGATTCAAAGGAACTTCGATGAGTGTTCTTGGGGAGAATTTAGAGATAAGTTATTTACTTGTTGTAGTTTTTATAACTTTGATTTTATATATGAATTTCGAGTTTTGTTGTGTTTTCCCCATGAGTTCTGAGTAGTTTTTCTATATTCTCCATGTTTTGAGATTTATGAAATGGTGATTTGAATTGCCAAAGCCATGAAAATGTTTAAGAAATTGTGATGATCTTTTCACTTCGATCTTAATTTACTTTCAATCTAGCCAATTGATTTGTTAAAATATGTTGAGTTTTACAACTAAAGTGAAAATTACATCCATGATTTAGGGAGGTCAAAGCCCTTGGAAGTTGGGTGTAAATAAATAGGGAAACATTATTATCGGGCGTNGAGAATTTATAGATAAGTTATCTTCTTGTTGTAGTTTGTATGACTTTGATTTTATATATGAATTCTGAGTTTTGTTGTGTTTTCCCACTTGTTGTAGTTTGTATGACTTTGATTTTATATATGAATTCCGAGTTTTGTTGTGTTTTCCCCTTTGTAGTTTGTATGACTTTGATTTTATATATGAATTCTGAGTTTTGTTGTGTTTTCCCCATGAGAGATAAGTTATTTACTTGATGTAGTTTGTATGACTTTGATTTTATATATGAATTTCGAGTTTTGTTGTGTTTTCCCCATGATTCTGAGTAGTTTTCTTTATCTTTCTCATTGTCTTGAGATTTATGAAATGGTGGTTTGAATTGGCGAAACCATGAAAATGTTTAAGAAATTGTGATGATATTTTCACTTCGATCTTAATTTACTTTCAATCTGGTCAATTGATTTGTTAAAATATGTTGAGTTTTACAACTAAAGTGAAGATTACATCCAAGATTNAAAATATGTTGAGTTTTGCAATTAAAGTGAAGATTACATCCAAGGTTCAGGGAGGTCAAAGCCCTTGGAAGTTGGGTGCAAATAAATAAGCAAATATTATTATCAGGTGTAAAATTAGAGATTTTAGAGTGACAGACTAAAATTTCCAATTCGGTCCTATCTTTTGGGTGCTAAAGTGTAGATGTTAGCCCTCAGGTGAGGGGAACGTGGGAGCTTCAAAGTGAGAGTAGGTATCCTCCCAGCCTAGCCGCGGATTCAGTATACAACCGTAGGATTAGTCAATGTTCTTTATGCCTGGACCAAAGGGTAAAGAATAGGTATGCTTCTATTTAGCACAATATAAATTGATCTAATTCATTTTATCCATTCACTATAATTTCTTGACAAGGAGAATGATGCTTTCTTATATATTTGAATATCACGTCGAACCTTCATTAGTATAATTAATTATTTAATAATTATTAAAATTACATATTTATTTCAATTAAACCCTCATTAGCATAATTAGTTATTTATGAGTTATTAAGAAAATTACATATTTATTTCAATTGTCTATTATTAACCCTAACTTTCTATCATTAGTTATTTATTAGTTATTCAAATTATTTACTTATTTCAATTGCCTATAAAACCTTCATTAGCATAATTAGTTATTTAATAGTTATTAAAATTATATATTTATTTCAATTGCCTACCCTCATTAGTGTAATTAGTTATTTAAGAGTTATTAAAATTACATATTTATTTCAATTGTCTATTAGTGACATATTAGTAAAATTAGTTATTTAAGAGTTTAAAATTACATATTTATTAAATTGCCGAACTCTCCTTAGTATCATTAGTTATTTAATAGTTAGTAAAATTATCCATTTATTTCAATTGCCTATTAGTGACAGATAAACAAATTGAACGTCGTTGTATCTATTAGTGATAGATAAGCAAATTGAACGTCGTTGTTGTGATTAAAGTCCTAATAGCATTAGTTATTTAATAGTTAGTAAAATTATCCATTTATTTCAATTGCCTATTAGTGACAGATAAACAAATTGAACGTCGTTGTATCTATTAGTGATAGATAAGCAAATTGAACGTCGTTGTTGTGATTAAAGGTTATTTCAATTGCCTATTAGTGACACATAAGCAAATTGAACGTCGTTGTTGTGATTAAAGTATTGTTTTTCTAAGGTCTTAGTCCGTAATTCTAAACTAGTCCCTGTGGGATCGATATCTAGGACTCCATTAGAGCCCTATATTACTTGTGCGATACATATACTTGCGTTGATAAGTGTGACTTTACAATTATTGAATATTTAATACGTTCATATTTATCTTATATTTTATTGCATATATTAAGTCGCTGTCAAGTTTTTGGCGCTGTTGCCGGGGATTTAAATTTTCTTGCAGTAGTATCAAATTCTTGTATTCTTAAGCATATATAAAGTCGCTGTCAAGTTTTTGGCGTCGTTACCGGGGATTTAAATCTTCTAGCAGTAGTATCAAATTCTTGTATTTTTAAGCATATATAAAGTTACTGTCAAGTTTTTGGCGTCGTTGCCGGGGAGTGATTGAGTGAGTGAGTAAAATTACGGTCAGAGTAACGGAAAAATTAGGATTATTAGAAAATTTTTACTTAAATTGCAACTTATTTTTATATTTATATTTAGTTAATTATATTATTGAGTACTGATTTCAAATTGTATGCGTAAACTTGGACCTGAAAATCTTATACCCTACGATTCAAAATTAGAACACACTCTTAGAAGGATTAGAAAATTAAGAACAAAACCTAGAAATTCTGATACAATGGAAAACAACCTGAACAATCAAGGAATAGAGAATGAACACAAACCTAGACCCCTAAGAGATTATGCAAATCCTACAGCAGATGAGATTCACTTATCTATCCAAATCTAGACCCTTAAGAGATTATGCAAATCCTACAGCAGATGAAATTCACTTATCTATCCAAAATAGATGTAGCTGCTAATTCATTTGAGCTTAAACCTGCTATTATTCAAATGGTACAGAACAATCAATTTGGAGGTACACCAAATGAAGATCCTAACTAATTCATTTGAGCTTAAACCTACTATTATCCAAATGGTACAAAATAATCAATTCAAAGGTACACCAAATGAAGATCCTAATTTAAATCTTAAACCTGCTATTATCCAAATGGTACAAAACAATCAATTCGGAGGTACACCAAATGAATGCTTAAACCTGCTATTATCCAAATGGTACAAAATAATCAATTCAGAGGTACACCAAATGAAGATTACAGCAGATGAGATTCACTTATCTATCCAAAATCCTGATGTAGCTGCTAATTCATTTGAGCTTGAACTTGCTATTATCTAAATGGTACAAAATAATCAATTCGGAGGTACACCAAATGAAGATCCTAATTTACACATCGCTTATCATGAACACCAACCTAGACCCCTACGAGATTATGCAAATCCTACAACAGATGAAATTCACTTATAAAACCCTAGATCTCTACGAGATTATGCAAATCCTACAGCAGATGAAATTCACTTATTTATCCAAAATCCTGATGTAGCTTTATACAATGGAAAACAACATGAACAATCAAGGAATAGAGAATGAACACCAACCTAGACCCCTAAGAGATTATGCAAATCCTACAACAGATGAAATTCACTTATCTATCTAAAATCCTGATGTAGCTGCTAATTCATTTGAGCTTACGCAAATCCTACAGCAGATGGAATTCACTTATCTATCCAAAATCCTGATGTAGCTGCTAATTCGATTCCTACAGCAGATGAAATTCACTTATCTATCCAAAATCCTGATGTAGCTACTAATTCATCTGAAGCAGATGAAATTCACTCATCTATCCAAAATCCTGATGTAGTTGCTAATTCATTTGAGCTTAAACTTTTATCATGAACACCAACCTAGACCCCTACGAGATTATGCAAATCCTACAACAGATGAAATTCACTTATAAAACCCTAGATCTCTACGAGATTATGCAAATCCTACAGCAGATGAAATTCACTTATTTATCCAAAATCCTGATGTAGCTTTATACAATGGAAAACAACATGAACAATCAAGGAATAGAGAATGAACACCAACCTAGACCCCTAAGAGATTATGCAAATCCTACAACAGATGAAATTCACTTATCTATCTAAAATCCTGATGTAGCTGCTAATTCATTTGAGCTTACGCAAATCCTACAGCAGATGGAATTCACTTATCTATCCAAAATCCTGATGTAGCTGCTAATTCGATTCCTACAGCAGATGAAATTCACTTATCTATCCAAAATCCTGATGTAGCTACTAATTCATCTGTAATAGATGAAATTCACTTATCTATCCAAAATCCTGATGTAACTAATTCATTTGAGCTTAAACCTACTATTATCCAAATGGTACAAAATAATCAATTCAAAGGTACACCAAATGAAGATCCTAATTTAAATCTTAAACCTGCTATTATCCAAATGGTACAAAACAATCAATTCGGAGGTACACCAAATGAATGCTTAAACCTGCTATTATCCAAATGGTACAAAATAATCAATTCAGAGGTACACCAAATGAAGATTACAGCAGATGAGATTCACTTATCTATCCAAAATCCTGATGTAGCTGCTAATTCATTTGAGCTTGAACTTGCTATTATCTAAATGGTACAAAATAATCAATTCGGAGGTACACCAAATGAAGATCCTAATTTACACATCGCGCTATTATCCAAATGGTACAAAACAATCAATTCGGAGGTACACCAAATGAAGATCCGAACCAAGACCCTTAAGAGACTATGCAAATCCTACGGCAGATGAAATTCAGTTATCTATCCAAAATCCTGATGTAGCTGCTAATTCATTTGAGCTTAAAGCAGATGAAATTCACTCATCTATCCAAAATCCTGATGTAGTTGCTAATTCATTTGAGCTTAAACTTTTATCATGAACACCAACCTAGACCCCTACGAGATTATGCAAATCCTACAACAGATGAAATTCACTTAATCTAGACCCTTAAGAGATTATGCAAATCCTACAGCAGATGAAATTCACTTATCTATCCAAAATAGATGTAGCTGCTAATTCATTTGAGCTTAAACCTGCTATTATTCAAATGGTACAGAACAATCAATTTGGAGGTACACCAAATGAAGATCCTAACTAATTCATTTGAGCTTAAACCTACTATTATCCAAATGGTACAAAATAATCAATTCAAAGGTACACCAAATGAAGATCCTAATTTAAATCTTAAACCTGCTATTATCCAAATGGTACAAAACAATCAATTCGGAGGTACACCAAATGAATGCTTAAACCTGCTATTATCCAAATGGTACAAAATAATCAATTCAGAGGTACACCAAATGAAGATTACAGCAGATGAGATTCACTTATCTATCCAAAATCCTGATGTAGCTGCTAATTCATTTGAGCTTGAACTTGCTATTATCTAAATGGTACAAAATAATCAATTCGGAGGTACACCAAATGAAGATCCTAATTTACACATCGCATAATTCACTTATCAATCCAAAATCCTGATGTAGCTGCTAATTCATTTGAGCTTAAACCTGCTATTATCCAAATGGGTACAAACAATGAATTTGGAGGTACACCAAATGAAGATCTGAACTTACACCTCACTAGTTTTTTAGAACTGTGTGCTACTTTTAAATATGACAGTGTCTCAAACGATGTTGTTAGACATAGAATTTTTCCTTTTTCACTAAGGGATAAGGCTAAGATGTGGTTAAATTCGTTAGCACCAGGATCTATTAGAACTTGGGGAGAACTTTCACAGAAATTTCTATCCAAATATTTCCCTCCATCCAAAACTGCTAAGCTTAGAAATGATATAACATCGTTTTGTCAGATTGATGGAGAGTCAATATATAAAGTTTGGGAGAGATTTAAAGATCTTCTTAGAAAGTGTCCTCATCATTCGTTACCAGATTGATTAATAATTTAAACATTTTATAATAGATTAGTGGGATCTCTTAGATCGATTATAGATGCTACGGCTGCTGGTTCTTTAATGTCAAAACCTTCTGATGAGGCTTATTTATTAATAGAAGAGATGACTACCAACAATTTTCAATGGCCCTCTGAGCGGGTAAATCCTAAAAAGATATTGCTACCAACAATTTTCAATGGCCCTCTGAGCGGGTAAATCCTAAAAGAGTAGCTAGTATCCACGATTCTGATGTAATATCTATGTTAGCTTCGCAGATTACCGCAATATCAAAGAAATTAGATCATGACCAACAATTTTCAATGACCCTCTGAATGGGTAAATCCTAAAAGAGTAGCTAGTATCCATGAAATGCAATATCTATGTTAGCTTCGCAGATTGCTACAATATCAAAGAAATTATACCATTATGGGATGAATTATTCTTCAACACCTCCTATGATGGAAGAAAATTCATCTGGGCAATTTGTGGATGTTCAACCTTCATATGAGACCTTAAATGCTATTAATAGACCCAACAACCCATATTCGAACTATTATAATCCAGGTTAGAAGAATCATCCAAATTTTAATTGGAATAACAATTCTTCTACAAATCAATAATGGGCAAGCAACTCAGTGAACCCATTAGGAAATTCATCTAACCAAGGAAATGTTAACTGTAGAACTTCTTATCCTCCAAGATTTAACAGTAATACTCAAATTAAGGAGAAGAAGTTGTCTATTGAAGAGCTAACACTAAACATGGGCCAACAATTACAGAATCAAGGAAATCAATTACAGATTCAAGGAAATCAATTACAACATCAAGGCTATTAAGAATATTGAAAACCAATTAGCGCATATCGCTACTGCGCTTAGTAACCGAACATTAGGAACTTTTCCTAGTACCGTGGAACCAAATCCTAAAGACCAAGGAAAAGAACAAATCAAAGCGATACAATTACAAAGTGGAAAAGAATTGGAACAAGAGTGCAAAAAGAAATGGAAACTGAAAAAGAGAAAGTGGATACCAAAAAAGAAAAGGATCATGAGTACCCAGATTTAGGCAAAAAGAAACGAAAACTGAAAAAGAGAAAGTGGATACAGAAAAAGAAAAGGATCATGAATAATGCAAAAAGAAACAGAAACTGAAAAAGAAAAAAGTGGATACCGAAAAAGAAAATGATCATGAATACCCAGATTTAGAGTATCCATTTACACCTCCGAAAAAGAAAAGGATCATGAATACCCAAATTTAGAGTATCCATTTACACCAATGAAAATTACTTGGAGAAACCTTCACCACCATTTCCTCAAAGATTGAAGCAACGCAAATAGAATAAACAATTTTTCAATTTTTTTAGGGAGACATTCCCTTCATAGAAGCTTTAGAGCAAATGCCCAATGATGTGAAATTTATGAAAGATATTCTGAACAAGAAAAGAAAGTTCATGGATAGTGAAACTGTTGCACTTAGCAAAGAGTGTAGTGCAATTATTCAGAAAAAACTTCCTGAAAAATTATAGGTAGTTTCACTATACCGTGTGCTATCGCTGAAAAATTTTATGGAAGAGCTTTATGTGATTTGGGAGCCAGCATTAATCTTATGCCTGACAGCTTCACTATACCATGTGCTATTGGTGAAAAATTTTATGGAAGAGCTTTATGTGATTACAGTTTCACTATACCGTGTGCTATCGGTGAAAAATTTTATGGAAGAGCTTTATGTGATTATAGTTTCACTATACCGTGTGCTATCGGTGAAAAATTCTATGGAAGAGCTTTATGTGATTTGGGATCCTGGAAGTTTCACTATACCGTGTGCTATCGGTGAAAAATTCTATGGAAGAGCTTTATGTGATTTGGGAGACAACATTAATCTCATGTCTCTATCAATTTTCAAAAGATTAGGATTAGGAGAAGTCTCACCTACTTCTNGGTCAACAAATAGGCCCCCAATAGGTGTGGTGTGCTGGGCAAGCACACCGCGCTTATTGGCATTGACCGATGAAATCAACAAAAACCAGTACAGACTCCTAAGTCAACAGACCCAGAGGTATGCTTAGAGTTGTGTGTGTGATTTGTTTCTGCCGGGGAATTAGCAGGTGATCATTTGATTGAAATCAAGGAGTAGGGACTCTCCCTGGGGATCGGAGAGTGAACTTAGAGTTATGAAATTTCAAAAATTTCTAAAGGATGGGAGTCAACATGTAAGTGTTGACCCCGAGGTAAGAATTGAAATTCAACTATCAACTCGAAAAGAGAGAGAGAGAGAGAGTCGGAGTGTAAGGACTGACCTCGAATGTAATGAGTCAGAAATGTAGGATTGATTCAGAAATGAAAATTGAAATGTAGGTCAATTCTCAAAAGAGAGTGTCGGAATGTAAGGACCGATCTCAAATGTAAAGAATCAGAAATTTAGGACTGATTCAAAAATGAGAATTGAAATGTAGGTCAATTCTCAAAAGAAGGTGTCGGAATGTAAGGATCGACCTCAAATATAAAGAATCAGAAATTTAGGACTGATTCGGAAACAAGAATTGAAATGTAGGTCACTTCTCAAAAAAAGGTGTCAGAATGTAAGGACCGACCTCAAATGTAAAGAATCAGAAATTTGGGACTGATTCGGAAATGAGAATTGAAATGTAGGTCAAATCTCAAAAGAAGGTGTCGGAATGTAAGGACCGACCTTAAATGTAAAGAATCAGAAATTTAGGACTGATTCGGAAATTAGAATTGAAATGTAGGTCGATTTTTAAAAGAAGGTGTCGGAATGTAAGGACCGACCTCAAATGTAAAGAATAAAAAATTTAGGACTGATTCGGAAATGAGAATTGAAATGTAGGTCAATTCTCAAAAGAAGGTGTCGGAATGTAAGGACCGACCTCAAATGTAAAGAATCAGAAATTTAGGACTGATTCGGAAATGAGAATTGAAATATAGGTCAATTCTCAAAAGAAGGTATGGGAATGTAAGGACTGACCTCAAATGTAAAGAATCAGAAATTTAGGACTGATTCGGAAACGAGAATTGAAATGTAGGTCAATTCTCAAAAGAAGGTGTCGGAATGTAAGGACCGACCTCAAATGTAAAGAATCAGAAATTTAGGACTGATTCAGAAATGAGAAATTTAGGTATCGGTTTTAAGGAGAGAATCAAAATTTAAATATCGATCTTGAAATGTGAGAATTGAAATGTAAATATCAATTTGAAGATCAAGAATTGAAATGTAGGTATCAATTCAAAGATATGAGAATTGAAATGTAAGTATCAATTCAAAGATGTGAGNCCGGAGTTGGCAGTTGCCTAGGGCGTTCCTTCCTCCGGGCCTTGGCGGGAATCCAAACTGGCGCTGGTCGATCCGGAATGTGAGATTCAGCCTCGAGTGGGATGTATGATCCTGGGCTCCGTGGTGCGCGCTGGTCCGTCCCCACTAGGACATACGGTTCATTTGTCACAAAATCTGGAGTCTGAGACTCATTGGTGCTTGTAGTGTATTCTTCTAAGGTACTGAAATGCTGTAGATGTAGAACATTGTAGTCCGAGCATTCTACAAATGCGCCCGTGACTGATGTCCTGGCTGGTATCTCGACGTTGCATGTTGGACAACCTCTGCACAAGATGTCTGAGACCGGGGGTACATCTGATCCTGTCACAAATTCTGACTCTTCGTCTGTAGTGGGAAGGCTGGCAGAAGTCTCTCTCAGATCTGGATCGTAGATATGTCCCTCAAGAATGGGGGTAAGAAAACCGCTCACGTTTCTTTGGCGCTTGCGCTCCTGTCGCAGAAAGGCTCTCTATTTCTTTCGGCTTGCATTTCTGCGTTGCGTCCTACGGAATGGAGTATTTGGTAGTTGTTCACTGTGGGCAGCTATTAAGCCCCTTACTGTAGTAGCTATCATGGAGGGCAGTCGGCTGGGCCCCTCCATCGGATCTTGTTCTACTATCACGTTTTTACCCTTACAGGACACATCGTCTTGAGTGGTCACCCTCAACAGTGAAGGTAGTCCCTTCTTTTCTTCATTGCTGACTATGCCCATTAGAGGACCGCCGTAGTCCATATCAATCTGGTTGAAATCCATGTCGAAATCTATGACACCTCTTTGTGGCGCCATCTCTTCATTTAGTGCGAGGTTCCAGCCGTCCTGGAAGACAAAGATCAGCCTCTGTCCTGACATTTTTTTGTAGACGACAGAAAGAAACGTCAGTGGGCCAAAGTTTGGCATGAACAAGAACAAAACAGAGTGTTTATTAAAGTAAATTTTAGTTTGTTTTGAAGAAAAGGATTACTCATTTTATGTGTGAGTTTTTTTTTAATGGAATTTTTAAATCCAAAAGTAGAAAAGAGAGCGTGTGAAGTTCAAAAATTTTCTGAAAATTTTCATTATATATTAGATTAATTACAAAATTTGGACCAGGTCATAGACATATGACCATATAGATAATCCTAAAACAATCAAGGTTTCAAAATTTCAAAGCAAGCAAAGGCAAGTGGAGGCAGGCGACATCAGGCTGCGTAATAGGTTTTCAGGTATCGTCCATTTATCGGTAACATGGGTCTTTCACCCCGGAAGTCCACTAACTGGTAGGCTCCTCCTGTATAGATCTTCTCAACGACAAATGGTCCCTCCTAAGTTGGCTTGAATTTTCCACCTATTTTGATGCGAGCAAGAATAGGTCTTTTGAGCACAAGTACGAGGTCACCAATTTTGAATGTCCTTGGGCGGACCAATTTGTCATGGGCTTGTACCATCTTTGCCTGGTAGAGCTCCAAATGTTGTTGTAGGTTTAGGGGACCATTTACATGAGTATCCCAAAAGATCAAGGGATCTAGGCTAGAGATTTGAGTTCAGGGTTGTGAGTGGTTGTGGGTGTAGATAAATGTAGTGAGTGCCTTAGCTCCAGACCAACACCTAGGGTCAACCCTAAGGGTCCAACAGTCCTAAGGGTGACTCATCTTGAGTTTCCCCCATAGTGCCCCACTCTACTAAGTGTTTAGAGGTTATGACAAATATGTGGAACTTCAAGTTGAGTGGAGAAGTGTTTGGAATTTCTAGTGGTGAGGGTTCCATGTCTAGTTTTCTAGGAATAGTCAACAAGAAAAGTCCTATGGTTAGACCCTAGGCTATTAAAGAGGAAAAACTAAACCTCAACAAAAAAATGAGGTCAACAGTTCACCGACGGTGCCCTCGAGGCCGCCGACGGCGAGCTCGACGGTTATGCCTACTCAAGCTTTGGATAAGACCAAATTTTGAAGGGATGCTTAGGCAACTCTCGGGAAAGCTCATCCACAACTTTAAAAGAATATTTTAAAATTAGAGAAGTCTGAGAGGTCTTGGAGGTCCAAGAGGTCCTAGAGGTTAGAGAGGTTCCATTAGTGTATAGAATTTCCAATAGTGTGTAATAATTGTGAGGATTTCTTTGAGAGATTGTAAGAGTGGAGGGAAAGTGAGAGATTTCTTCCTCCTTGCCGCTTTGAAGGGAATTGCTTGTGTTGTAAAGAAAGGAAGAGATTCAGAGGAACTTCAAGGAGTGTTCTTGGGGAGAAATTAGAATTTTGTGTGTTGTAAAGAAAGAAAGAGATTCAGAGGAACTTCGAGGAGTTTGCTTGTGGAGGAATAAATTCTGTGTGCTGTAAAGAAAGGAAGAGATTCAGAGGAACTTCGAGGAGAGTTCTTGGGGAGAAAGAGATTGTAAGAGTGGAGGGAAAGTGAGAGATTTCTTCCTCCTTGCTGCTTTGAAGAGGAAATGTGTGTTGTAAGGAAAGGAAGAGATTCAGAGGAACTTCGAGGAGTTTTCTTGGAGAGAAATATGTGCTGTAAAGAAAGGAAGAGATTTAGAGGAACTTCAAGGAGTTTGCTTGGGGAGAAATTAGAGATACTGTAAAGAAAGAAAGAGATTTAGAGGAACTTCGAGGAGTGTTCTTGGGGAGAACTTAGAGATTCTCCTTGCTACTTCGAAGAGGAATTCTGTGTGTTGTAAAGAAAGGAAGAGATTCAGAGGAACTTCCTTGCTACTTCAAAGAGGAATTTTGTGTGCTGTAAAGAAAGGAAGAGATTCAGAGGAACTTTGAGGAGTGTTCATGGGGAGAAATTAGAGATAAGTTATTTACTTGTTGTAGTTTGTATGACTTTGATTTTAGCTTCAAAGAGGAATTCTGTGTGTTGTAAAGAAAGGAAGAGATTCAGAGGAACTTTGAGGAGTGTTCTTGGGGAGAAATTAAAGATAAGTTATTTACTTGTTGTAGTTCGTATGACTTTAATTTTATAAATGAATTTCGAGCTTTGTTGTGTTTTCCCCATGAGATCTGAGTAATTTTCTCTGTCTTTTTCCTTGCCTTGAGATTTATGAAATGGTGATTTGAATTGGTGAAGCCATGAAAATGTTTAAGAAATTGTGGATCTGAGCTGTTTATGAAATTGTGATGTTGTTAGACTTGGACTTTTTCCTTTTTCACTGAGGGATAAGGCTAAGATGTGGTTAAATTCATTAGCACCAAGATCTATTAGAACTTGGGGAGAACTTTCACAGAAATTTCTATCCACATATTTTCCTCCATCCAAAACATCGTTTGTCAGATTGATGAAGAGTCAATATATGAAGCTTGGGAGAGATTTAAAGATCTTCTTAGGAGTGCCCTCATCATTCGTTACCATATTGGTTGATAATTCAAACTTTTTATAATGGATTAGTGGGATCACTTAGATTGATTATACATGCTGTGGCTGGTGGTTCTTTAATGTCAAAACCTTTTGATAAGGCTTATTCATTAATAGAAGAGATGGCTATCAACAAATTTCAATCGCCCTCTGAGCGAGTAAATCCTAAAAGAATAGCTAGTATCCATGATGCTGATGCAATATCTATGTTAGCTTCGCAGATTGCTGCAATATCAAAGAAATTAGATCATTATGGGATGAATTATTCTTCCACACCTCCTATGATGGAAGAGAATTCTTCTGGGCAATTTGTGGATGTTCAACCTTCATATGAGACCATAAATGCTATTAATAGACCTAACAATCTTTATTTGAATTATTATAACCCAGGTTGGAAGAATCATCCAAATTTTAATTGGAATAACAATTACCCTACAAATCAACAATGGGCAAACAACTCAGTGAACCCATTAGGAAATTCATCCAATCAAGGAAATGTTAACTATAGACCTTCTTATCCTCCAGGAGTTAATAGTAATACTCAATTATGGAGAAGAAGTTGTCTATGGAAGAGCTGATATTAAACATGGGCCAACAATTGCAGAATCAAGGAAATCAATTACAAATTCAAGGAAATCAATTACAAAATCAAGAAACTGCTATTAAGAATATTGAAAACCAATTAGGGCATATCGTTACTGCGCTTAGTAACTGAACATAGGAACTTTTCCTAGTACTATGGAACCAAATCCTAAAGACCAAGGAAAAGAACAAATCAAAGCGATACAATTACGAAGTGGACAAGAGTGCAAAAAGAAATGGAAACTGAAAAAGAGAAAGTGGATACCAAAAAAGAAAAGGATCATGAGTACCCAGATTTAGGCAAAAAGAAACGAAAACTGAAAAAGAGAAAGTGGATACAGAAAAAGAAAAGGATCATGAATAGCAAAAGGAATAAAAACTGAAAAAGAGAAAGTAAATACCGAAAAAGAGAAGGATCATGAGTACTCAGATTTAGAGTATCCATTTACACCAATGAAAATTACTGTGGAGAACCTCCACCGCCGTTTCCTCAAAGATTGAAGCAACATAAACAGAATAAACAATTTTCAAAATTTTTAGAAACGCCATTTTTCAAAGATTGAACCAACACAAAAAGAGTAAATAATTTTCCAAATTTTTAGAAATTCTTAAGAAATTAATAGTAAATATTCTCTTCGTAGAAGCTTTAGAGCAAATGCCTAATTATGTGAAATTTATTAAAGATATTCTGAACTAGAAAAGAAAGTTCACGGATAATGAAACTGTTGCACTTAGCGAAGAGTGTAGTGCAATTATTCAGAAAAAGCTTCCTGAAAAATTAAAAGATCCTGGCAATTTCACTATACCGTGTGTGATCGGTGAAAAAATTTATGGAAGAGCTTTATGTGATTTGGGAGCAAGCATTAATCGTATGCCTCTATTAATTTTCAAAAGATTAGGATTAGGAGAAGTCTCACCTACTTCTGTAACTCTAGAGTTAGCNAGATTATGTAATGCACCTGCAACATTCCAAAGATGTATGAAATCCATATTTAGTAAGTTAATTGATGATGGATTGGAAGTATTTATGGATGATTTCTCTATATTTGGAACATCATTTGACGCATGCTTAAATTACCTTGAAAAAGTTTTGGAGTTATGCGAAAGAACTAATTTGGTTCTGAATTGGGAGAAATGTCAATTTATGGTTGCAGGAGGAATTGCGTTAAGGCATAAAATTTCGGAAGATGGTATGGAAGCAGACTCTGCGAAAATTCAAATTATATCTAAATTAACACCTCTTACTAATGTAAAAGCGGTTAGGAGTTTTCTTGAAAATGTTGGATTTTACAGGCATTTTATTAAAGATTTTTCAAAAATTACTGAACCTCTATGCCAACTTTTAGAAAAGGACAAGAAACTTGAATTTACTGAAAGCTGTTTAAATGCCTTTGAGTTATTAAAGGAAAAATTAATCACATCCCCTATTATAGTTTCACCTAACTAAGAGAAACCATTTGTACTAATGTGTAATGCTAGTGATTATGCTATTGGAGCTGTCCTTGGACAAAGGTACGAAAAGATTTTTAAGGTGATATACTATGCTAGTAAAACTCTTAATGATGCACAAATTAATTATACTGTTACTGAAAAAGAGTTACTGACAATTTTGTATGCTTTAGATAAATTCAGATCTTATTTAATTGGAGCTAAATGTGTTGTGCTTACTAATCACTATGCTATTAAATATCTGATGCAAAAGAAAGATGCTGAACCAAGATTGATTAGATGGATACTTTTGATGTAAGAATTTGATCTTGTGGTTATTAATAGAAAGGGAACTGATAATCAAATTGCTGATCATTTGTCAAGATTAGAAAATCATGAATTATCTGACACTGACAATGAGATTACATACAGTTTCCCTGATGAACAATTTTATAATATTAATGAGTGGAAAATACCATGGTATGTTGATATTGTTAATTATATTGTAAGTTATATTTTGTCACCTATGCTGACATTGTAACAACAAAGAAAATTCATTCATGACGCAAAAGCATACTTTTGGGATGAGCCTTATTTATATAAACAATGTAAGGATCTGATTATGAGAAGATGTGTACCTTATGAAGAAACTGAGCTAATCATTCAGAAATGTCATAATTCTGAATTTGGAGGACATTTTGGGATCAATAAAACTGCTTATAAAGTTTTACAAGCTGGATTTTATTGGCCTACTATATTTATAGATGTTTATAGATATATAAAAACTCATGATCGATGTCAACGTGTAGGCAATATATCTAGAAGAAATGAAATGCCTCTGAATTTCATGGCAAGCTGGATTTTATTGGCCTACTATATTTAGAGATGTTTATAGATATATAAAAACTTGTGAACGATGTCAACGAGTAGGTAATATATCTAGAAGAAATGAAATGCCTCTGAATTTCATATTAGAAGTTGAATTTTATTGGCCTACCATATTTAGAGATGTTTATAGATATATAAAAACTTGTGATCGATGTCAATGAGCGGGCAATATATCTAGAAGAAATGAAATGCCTCTAAATTTCATATTGGAAGTTAAGATCTTTGATGTTTTGGGATTAGATTTTATGAGACCATTTATTCCTTCATTTGAGAACTTATATATATTAACTGTTGTAGACTAAGTTTCTAAGTGGATTGAAGCACAAGCTTTACCTCGTTGTGATGCTAACAATGTTTTAAAATTTTTGATGAAAAATATTTTCACTAGATACGGAATGCCTAGAATGATTATCACTGATGGAGGATCCCATTTTAAAAATAAATAGATTCAGAGATTGGCAGAAAAATTTAAAATTATTCATAGAATCTCTACTGCCTATCATTCTCAAACCAGCGGGTTAGCTGAAGTTTCTAATAGAGAGATTAAACAAATACTTTAAGAGATTGTAAACCCTAGTAGAGTAGATTGGTCTACTAGATTGAATACTGCATTATGGGCTAACAGGACTGCTTATAAAACTCTTATTGGAATGAATCCTTACAGACTGATTTTTTGAAAGAATTGTCACTTACCAGTAGAATTGGAGCATAAAGCATATTGGGTGATTAACGAATTCAATTATAATTNTATTTTAAACCCTAGTAGAATAGATTGGTCCACCAGACTGGATGCCGCATTATGGGCTTACAGGACTGCTTATAAAACTCCTATTGGAATGACTCCTTACAGACTGNTTTAATATTATTCATAGAATCTCTACTGCCTATCATCCTTAAACCAATGGATTAGCTAAAGTTTCTAATAGAAAGATTAAACAAATACTTGAAAAGACTATAAACCCTAGTAGAATAGATTGGTCCAGTAGATTGGATACGACATTATGGGCTTACAAGACTGCTTATAAAACTCCTATTGGAATGACTCCTTACAGACTGGTTTTTGGAAAGACTTGTCACTTACCAGTAGAATTGGAGCATAAAGCATATTGGGCGATTAAATAATTCAATTATAATTTGAAAGATGCTGGTAAGAAGAGATTGTTACAATAAAATGAATTGGAAGAATTAAAAAATGAGTCTTATGATAACGACAGAATTTATAAGGAAAAATTAAAGTTATGGCATGATCGGAAGAAGAATTAGAAATTGAATCTTATGATAACGACAGAATTTATAAGGAGAAACTAAAGTTATGGCATGATCGGAAGAGTCTTATGATAACGACAGAATTTATAAGGAGAAACTAAAGTTATGGCATGATCGGAAGATTAACAAAAGAACTTTGAACTAGGATAAGAAGTTTTGCTTTACAATACAAGGCTGAAGTTATTCCCTGAAAAATTTTGAACCAGGATAAGAAGTTTTACTTTACAACACTAGGCAGAAGTTATTTCCTGGTGAGGACAAGAAGTTTTGCTTTACAATACAAGGCTGAAGTTATTCCCTGGGAAATTGAAGTCTAAGGACAAGAAGTTTTGCTTTACAATACAAGGCTGAAGTTATTCCCTGGGAAATTAAAGTCTCATTGGTTAGGACCCTTTACTGTGACTCAACAAGAAGTTTTGCTTTACAACACTAGGCTGAAGTTATTTCTTGGAAAATTGAAGTCTCGTTGGTTAGGACCCTTTACTGTGACTCAAGGTTATACTTACGGAGCTGTTGAAATTGAAGATCAGAAGACGAGAAATAGATTAAAAGTAAATGGACACAGATTAAAACCATATTNGGATAAGAAGTTTTACTTTACAACACTAGGCTGAAGTTATTTCTTGGGAAATTGAAGTTTCGTTGGTTAGGACCCTTTACTGTGACTCAAGTTTACACTTACGGAGATGTTGAAATCGAAGATCAAAGGACTGAAAATAGATTTAAAGTAAATGGACATGGATTAAAACCATATTATGAGGGTAAAAGACCAAATTTTAAAGAGGTTTTAATGATCAGTCAACCTAAATAATACCTGAATAGGTCGGGCTGACGACGTTAAACCAAACGCTTTATGGGAGGCAACCCATAGCCTGAATAGGTCGGGCTGACGACGTTAAACCAAGCGCTTTATGGGAGGCAACCCACATTTATCTTTACTTTATTCGCAATTATAATAATTTTTTATTTGAGATTATCGCTAGTTTATGGTAGTATTAAGCTCTACTACTCTTATTTACCCTTGAAACATCTTAAAAATTGGATCCATGGAGAAAAATGGAACGCATTCGGACCAGAGTGAAACGTATTTTTAAGCATATATAAAGTCGTTGTCATGTGTGATGATAGTGATTATGCTATTGAAGTTGTTTTGGGATAAAAATATGATAAAATTTTTAAAGCAATTTACTATGCTAGTAAAACTTTTAATGAAACTGAAATTATCTATACAATAACTGAAAAAGAGTTATTAACAATAATATATGCCATTGATAAATTTCAATCATATTTAATTGGAACTCATTGTGTAGTGCATACAGATCATTCTGCTATTAAGTACTTAATGAAAAAGAATGATCCTAAGCCTAGAATTATAAGATGGATTCTTCTTTTGCAAGAATTTGACTTTAAAATAATAGATAAAAAGATGATTGAAAATCAAATTGCTGATCATTTGTCCATACTTGAGTTAGAAAAATCACTCTATTTTGAAAGAGATATTAATGAACATTTTTCAGATGAAAAATTGTTCAAGTTTAATGTGTGGCGTGTTCCATGGTATACCGACATTGTAAACTTTCTTGTTAGTGATATTATA
The DNA here is from genome assembly GCA_002079205.1 of Phalaenopsis hybrid cultivar. Classification (NCBI taxonomy): domain Eukaryota; kingdom Viridiplantae; phylum Streptophyta; class Magnoliopsida; order Asparagales; family Orchidaceae; genus Phalaenopsis; species Phalaenopsis hybrid cultivar. The sequence continues at coordinate 59,740 of JXCR01060722.1, forward strand.
CTCTATGGAATGACATACCAATAAAAGAGGAAATTTATTTGTGCAGCTAAGACTTATTTTTTGGATGACTCATTTTTATATAAACATGGAAAGAATCTGATTATTCGAAGATGTGTACCATTAGAAGAAACTTATGAAATTATCTAAAAATATCATAATTCTGATTTTGGGGAATATTTTGGTGTTGATAAAACAACATACAAAATTTTACAATCTGGATTCTATTGGTCTACGATTTTAGAGATGTTAATGAATGTATCAAAACTTGTGATAGAGGTCAACGAATAGGCAACATTTCTAGAAGAGATGAGATGCCCCTTAATTATATGTTAAAAGTTGAAATATTTGATGTTTGGGGATTAGATTTTATGTGATCATTTATACCATCTTTCGAAAATTTATATATACAGTTAGCAATGGACTATGTATCCAAATGAATATAAGTTGTTGCTTTACCTAGATGTGATTCTCAAAGTGTTGCAAATTTTTTGAAAACGAACATATTTTGTAAATTTGGGATGTTGAGAGTTATCATAACTGATGCGGGAAGTCATTTTAGAAATGTCATAATGGAGAAGTTATTACAGAAATATCATATAAATCATAGAATTACTACTGCTTATCATCCTTAGATAAGTGTTTTGGCTAAATTATCCAATCAAAAAATTAAAAAGAATTATGAAAAAAAATTTGTGAATCCAACAAAAATGGATTGGTCAGTCAAACTTGATTATGCTTTGTGGGCTTATAGGACTGCATATAGAACTCTATAGGAATGTCCTCATATAGGCTAATATTTGAGAAAGCTTGTCACTTACTAGTTGAACTTTAACATAAAGCATATTGGGTGATTAAAGAGTTCAATTATAATTTGAAAGATGATGGTGAGAAAAAATTATTGCAATTAAATGAGCTTGAAGAGATAAGAAATGAATTTTATGAAAGTGTTAAGATTTACAAAAGAAAAGAAGAAGAAGTGGCATGATCAAAGGATTCTTATTAAAAATTTTCAGCCAGGGCAACAAGTTTTGCTATATAATGCAAGGTTAAAAAAACTTTAGTCTAGATGGATGGGCCCATTTGTTGTGATAAAAGTTTATCCTTATAGAGATGTGGATATTAAAGATCCTAATACTAATAAAGTGTTTAAAGTGAATGGTAATAGACTGAAACCTTATTTTGTAGAGGATCAACATAAATTTAATGAAGGAATGAAGTTGGTTCAATCAGAATAAGTGCTGGTTAGGTTGGGCTGACGACGTAAAACCAAGCGCTTTGTGGGAGACAACTCATAGTTATCAATATGTTTTTGCTTTGATTGTTGTTTGTGTTTGATTAAGAAATTAGAGGAGTGTTTTTTAGACTATTATGTGGTAGTATTTATTTTAAGACTTTATTTAGTAACCTAGGCATGTTAGAATGAGAATTTGAACGTTTAGTTGACGGGTGCAAAAATGTGCACTGGCGCTTAAGCGTCAATATTCAGCGCTTAAGCGCGGCAGTTACAAACCATGTAAAAAATTAAGATTCTAGAAGGTTTAACTGCCAATTGGTTTGTAAAAACATCCCAAGGCAGTTCGAAGACGTGCCTAGGAGTTATTAGAAGGATTTAGGCCTATAATTTGAAGGGTTCTGTGAAGGAATTCCTCAGATCATTTTCAGCCCTAAATTCTATAAGAGAGAGAGATTTTGATAAGACGTCTTCATGGGAGATGGATATGAAGAAGAAGGAAGAGACCATGAGGAAGAGATTCATTAGTCAAAGTGCACAAGAGATGTATAATGATTTCTTAGCTGTTAGTATCGAAGGAATATCAAAAAAGATCAACAAAATTGAGACTACAATGGCTTTACTCGAGACCAAGGTAATTAAGATTCATTCACATCTTGAGCATATTGTATGACAATTGAAAATGCAATTTATCCATACTAGTTATATAGAGGAAGTGAATAAGGAGATGTTTCTTAAGTAGAAATAGATTGAAGAAGATAGTATCAGAGCTCGTCACCACCATCCGTTTTATCAACTTTATATTCCGATTGCCCGAGGAGAGACTAATGAAAGACTGGAGTTTGCCCCATCAAATGAAGAATATAATTAAGTTCGATGTCAGAGTTTGTTTGTTAGGAGTCATTATGTTTATGTGTTAGTGTTTAAGTCTTATTTTTAGTGTTTATGCTTTTATGTATTTAATTGTGAATGTTTGTTAATTGTTTGTTCTTAGAAAATTTTCTCATTCGAGACTATTTGGAGTGAGAATTAAGTGTTACATGTATTTGTAATAGTTTGTGAATGAATATACGTTTGTTTGTGTGAAAGTTAGTGTTATTTTTAGCCTTGAATTGAACTGAGTTATATAGAGAATTTTGAGAGAGAGGACAATTAAAGGAGATGAAAATAGTCATTTAAGTGTTATGAGACCATTTAGGGGTGGTATAATTAGGCAAATAGTGCATTTTACTTAAATTTAAAAATCTCAAAAATCATGCACTGGCGCCTAAGCGCCACATTCTCGCGCTTAAGCGTGAGGTAACCCGAGAGGCAGGCGCCTAAGCGCCACTTATCCGCGCTTAAGCGCAGGTTCACAAAAATCGGTTCGCGAATGGTTAAAAGTGAAAAATTAACCCGAAAATTGCAATTTTTTACCCTCCCATCACCTTCAACCTCTCAAAATTGCAATTTTGGAGAGCTAGGGCACACTATTAAGTGGAGAATTCTTGGTGAAATTTAGGAAATTTTGCTAGATTTGGATTTCTTAAGGTAAGAGCTTTACTTCTATGTAAAAATTTTGGATTTTCACCATGTATTTTGAGTATATTTGGAAGAATTCAAAAATTCACTATTCATGGTAAAAAAAAAAGAGGAAATATCTATGGAATTTGCATAGGAAGTGTAGTTTATGCTTTTATAAGTTTAGTTTAGTAGTTTAGACTTGATTTTTAAAGTTATTTTTGGAATTTTATAAAATTGTAGAATGACACTAAGAATGAAGAGAAGTAAAGGAAAGAGCCCTTTTAATTCGAGCAAATTTGTGAGTTAAAAAGCTCAAGATAGGTACAGTGATGTATTGCAATCACGAAAGCTTATTCAGGAGCGTTGTTTTAAGAATCCAGGTGTATCTGTAGAAGATTTGATCGTTTGCCGATAGTGGGAATGATTCTGTTGTTATTTTGTTGTTGCAGTTATATCTATTGTTAGGGAGTTCTATGCAAACCTCCCTGAAGTTGAAGATGATAGAGTCATGTTTCTAGGAAATTTGGTACCATTTTCACTGGAGGTAATCAATTTGTTCTACCATTTGCCGCTAGATACTTTATGTTTTTATGCAAATTATAATCCGACTGAGATGGAGCTAGATGAGATTATTTCTTATTTGACTGTTGGAAGAGGACTCTAGAAAATCACTAATGAGAGGAGAGTCATTTTTTTCACGTCAAAGTTAAGTGCACCTTCGAAGGCATAACACTATTTTATTTCTGCTCGTCTGCTACCAACAAATCATGTCAGTGAAGTTATCAAAGAGAGAGCGACATTAAATTATTATATTCATGAAGGAAAGCTCATCAACATTGGAGCTTTGATATATCAAACTATCTTCAGTTCTGCCATTGCCGCTACTACTGCAGGTTTGGAATTTGCTTCCTTGATCTTTTCCTTATGTGAGCAGGCTGGAGTGAAATATGATAGCTGGGAGGAAGTATTGTTGCCTCTAAAGCCTATTATAAAGGTGAATGTGAAGACATATTCTGAACATTCTATTTTTGGTTGGAGAGGAGGATTTTCAAGGAGTTATGGAATGGAAACGTTTACTGCATCTACCTTTGCTGCTTCTACACCTAGACCATCTACCTCACGTGCTTCTACTTCTAGAGGTAAGTCTACTGAGACCCAAGATCAATTATTACAGAGGAAGATGAAAAATATTAATTATTCCGCTGATAAAGTTCAAAATTTAGAGCGTTTTGCAGAACATACTGATAGGTATAATAGAAGGAAAAGTGATTATGAAGAGAAATTTCACTCATCTTTGGAGAGCCTCATTAAGGGTAACCCAGAGTACAATTTCCTTCATATCCACAATACCCTGATTATGAGTTTGCAGATGTCTAGGATAACAGTGATTCTGAGAATGAGGAGTAGGACTTAGAGATTTATTTTTATGTTTTTAGTATGTTATGGACTATGTAGTCTAGGCTTGCTACATTTGCATTTATGTGTTTATTTAGATTATGTGATGGTTTGGACATATATTTAATTGTTATTGTGATGTTATGTTTTGTTAGTATTTTTTTTAATTCTAGGGTATTAACTGTTGTTGTGTGTTTAGTACTGTGTTAGTTAGTTAAGGATTGAATTTAATTCTATATCTTTTGGAAAGTTGAAAATCTTGCTAACTTTAGTTTTAAAATTTAAACTTAGAATACCGCTACCCTGTATTTTTCTTTTATATTGTTAGTGTGTTTGTTTTTATGTTGAGACTGTGAAGTCAAAGTTAGTGTGTTTGTTCATTTTTATGTTTGTACCAACTACTTAGAAGTCTATTTAATCTCTACATGTTAAATTAAAATGAAAATGATAAAAAAAAATTGATCAAAAATTAATTTTACTCCTGTTTTTAGTTTTATACTTGTATACTTATGGTATAAAAATTCCTATAAGCATGTTATTTAAATTTCATTCTTGCTTATATATATCTAATGCTAAACTATTTAATCTGTTAAAAATTTAAGTTTGGGGGGATGAAAAATATTTTCAAAACTTGAATTTTATTTGTTCTCAAATGTGCTACAAGTGAAATTGATTTAAAAAGAAAAATGATCATGTATATGAAGTTTTATTAGGAAAGTAAATTTTGATTTTAGAAATGAGTAAGAGAATTTAGTTAAAATTTTGAGTAATAAAGAAAAACTTTAAATTAAAAGTTTTTAGTGTAGAAAATGTTTAATATAGGTAACTATATTTAGTAAGAAAAATTCTATTTTTGAAAAATTTAGAAATTTAGACTTTTATATTTAATACTTAAATTTCTTATATTAATTTTCAAAACTATTATTATATTTTTAAGTAAAAGACTTATATCAAGACTTTGCTTTAGGAAAGGAGAAGTGGAATTCAAAATTATTAAAGACATATCCATATATAGTAATCCTTGTCTGAAAAGAAAAAAAGAAAAAAGAAAAAGAAAAGGAAAAGAAAAAAAAGAAAAAAAAAGAAAAGCAAAATAAAAAGAAAAGAAGAAGAAAAAGAAATGAGTAAGGGAGGAGAAGCTTGAAGATTAGTGCCTAATCAAAAATTGGTTCCACATTTGATCTTTTTAAAGTATAAAACTTGAGAAACTCTTAATCTTAAGGATATAATATAGCAAGTAAAATTATTCTTAATAAAAATTTTTAAGTGGAGATAATAAAAGGACTAAATTCTAAATTTGGAAAATCTACAATATTTCTGAATTAGATAAGAACTCATATTTTATCTTTTTTAACATTAAAATTTTCTAAAACTTTAAGTTGGTCTCATTTACTAATTATTTTTTCTAAATTGAACTACTACATTTCTAAATCTAAATTTTAGTAACTCCTAAAGAAACTCATATACATATCATACTTATTTACTTTTTAAAGATTGAAGTGTCACTTGAGGACAATTAACATTTTAAGTTAAGGGAATTTTCATACACCTAAAATATATAGTGCTTTTAGACGCATGTTTATACATATTTTTGAGATACTGCATTTTAATGGAAGATATTTGTGTTTTTTTTTCCTTTCAGGTACAAGTAAAAAGGTGAAAAATGCTAAAAGGAGTGAAAAAGAATCAAATTTGGAGCNGTACATTTCTAAATCTAAATTTTAGTAACTCCTAAAGAAACTCAAATACATATCATACTTATTTATTTTTTAAAGATTGAAGTGTCACTTGAGGACAATTAACATTTTAAGTTAAGAGGATTTTCATACACCTAAAATATATAGTATTTTTAGACGCATTTTTATACATATTTTTGAGATACTGCATTTTAATGGAAGATATTTGTGTTTTTTTCCTTTCAGGTACAAGTAAAAAGGTGAAAAATGCTAAAAGGAGTGAAAAAGAATCAAATTTGGAGCAAAGAGGTGAAAATTATGCCAAAGTGTTTTGGCGCCTAAGCGCCAGATCCGGCGCTTACGCGTCGGTTAAATAGAGAAGACCGCGACTAAGCTCCAAAAGCCCCGCGCTTAAGCGCCAGAGACAGTTTTTTGGCAGTTTTCTTCATTTGGCCGAATTTTGAAGAGGTATTTGAGGCACCTATTCGCTAAAAAGGGTGGTTATGACCACTAGGAATGAAAATATTATTAAAAGACTTGCANATGCCAAAGTGTTTTGGCGCCTAAGCGTCAGATCCGGCGCTTAAGTACCGGTTAAACAGAGAAGGCGGCGACTAAGCTCCAAAAGCCCCGTGCTTAAGCACCAGAGGCAGTTTTTTGGCAGTTTTCTTCATTTGACCGAATTTTGAAGAGGAATTTGAGGCACCTATTCGCTAAAAAGGGTGGTTATGACCACTAGGAATGAAAATATTATTAAAAGACTTGCAAAAGGAGGCATCCCTTAGAGAATACATCGAATTTGGACACATTTTGAAGAGTTTCCAAGGAACCTCTTGGAAAATTTATAAAAGAAGGAAGTTGAGATATTTGAAAGGGGTGCTTGAAGTCCTGAAAAGTGCTTAAAAAGGGAGAGATTTTCAGACACCACAAAAAAAATTATTCTATCCTTTTGGTTTTTAGTTTTTTTTTTAGAGTTAAGAGTGTTGTAAAAGATAGAGATTCACAGGAACTTCAATAGTTTGGTGGAGGATTTGAGATAAATTTTTATCTTTTGTTTTTAAACTACTTTTGGTTTTAATCGAGACTTCNTTTTATCTTTTGTTTTTAAACTTTTGGTTTTAATCGAGACTTCTTATTGGTTCGACAATGATTTCTACTTTTAAACTATAGTGTGGTTTCGTTTTCTTCATGGATTTTGAGTAGTTTTCTTTATCTTTCTTCTTAAAAGCATAAGCAATTAAAGTGTTGGATGGAAGATGTGGAGCGTATTAATCTTTAATGTTGGAAGAAGTTGTGTTGATTCAATTCCATGTACTTCATTTACTTGTTGATTTGACATATCCATATGTTAAAATTTGTTGTGAGAACATGTCAGAACCGGGCTGGATTGTCTCAGTCAACAATTGAAAAGGATCACATGAGGTTGTATGAGTGAGAATATAATTCATATGATTTAGTGCAAATAAATAAGGAAATAATCATTNTTGGTTTTGTTTTCTTCATGGATTCTGAGTAGTTTTCTTTATCTTTCTTCTTAAAAGCATAAGTAATTAAAGTGTTGGATGGAGGTTGTGGAGAGTATTAATATTTAATGTTGGAAGAAGTTGTGTTGATTCAATTCCATGTACTTCATTTACTTATTGATTTGACATATCCATATGTTAAAATTTGTTGTGAGAACATGTAAGATCTGGGCTGGATTGTCTCAGTCAACAATTGAAAATGATCACATGAGGTTGTATGAGTGAGAATATAATTCATATGATTTAGTGCAAATAAATAAGGAAATAATCATTGAAGGGTGTAGAGTTAGAGTTATTATTGAGTGCAAATAAATAGGGAAATATTCATTGATGGGTGTAGAGTTAGAGGACTTTAAAGTTAGGTTAAAGTCCCCAACTTGATTTATTGTTTTAGGTTCTGATAGGAGATGCTAGCCCCCAGGTGGAGGGAATCAAGGGAACTCTAAAGTGAGAGCTATTATCTTCCATGCCTAGCCGGTCTTCAGAACTATTCAAACATTAAATTAATCAATGTTCTTTATAACATCTTTAGTAAGGGTAAGGAATATAATTGCTCCTATTTAGCATGACACAATTTGCATACTTTCACAATAGAATTCCTATGCTTATTACTGATTCATGATACGGAGAAAGATATTTTCAAAATAAGTTCTTTTCTTTTACATAAAATCAAGTTATCTTTTTAAATTGTTACTGTTTTATCAGAATATCAAAAATACCAAAAAAAATTGAATTCTAATTACTGTGAATATATCTCTAGTTTAAGTAATTATCTTTTTAAAATAAAAAGTTTGTTGTTCAATAGAGCGTATTGTATAATTTTCCTATGGGTTCGATATTAAGGTCTTAATCAAAAAGTCATATATTACTTGATAATGATACGTATACTTACGTAGTAGCTCAATATATATATATATATATATATANCTCTTTCTAAGAGATTATGAATTCTTCTTTGAGACTTCATCCCCAGCCATCATTATCTTTGAGTTCTCAATCACATGTACATCTTTGAGTTTCTCCACTTACATATCATTTGTGCTGGAGTTGGAGTATGATTTTGGACTATAGGCACTGAAACTAGTATTTCTTCCATTCTTACTTTAGTCTCTCTATTTTTTCATCTCAAAATTAATTGATTCAAAAGATGTTGAGTTATGTCTGGTGTTATACCCTCCTTAACCATAACATCTTGGGAATCATTATCATGTATTTTCTTTATAGAAGATCGAGTTTAAACAGTTATGATGCTAGCACTTTTTCCTGACAAAATTTCCTGTGACATATCCTCTTTAGGATTCTCTTAGGCCTCTTCTTCTTCCTTTATAAACTACTTGATAGTGGCTTACAATTCTTTCATCACTTTATCTACTGACCAACCTATAATATGCTTTAGATTATTTGGAACATAATTGGGCTTTTTGTTAGTATCAAGTTCATTGATCTCATGAATTCCTTCCATAAAACAATCTTGATCTAAGAAGATTTAACTTCATTAATGTTCCTTCTTCAATTTTCTTATCTTTTAAGATGTACTCAATTTCAAGTTCTATTGTATCCCAAGTTTGTGATTCCTTTTCTAAAGCAGGTGAAGGGAGTCAAAATGAGGTGTTTTCTCCAACATCGTCTGTTTGGACGACAATAAACAAAATTTGGGTTATGGCTGAGTAATGAACCATGGTATTTCCTTTTCAACCTCAATGTTTTGAACCTTTTGTAGATGTTTTAGAATATAAGAAAGGGCATTGTGTGCTAATCATTGTGAAGTCTGAGACTTATGCAAATATCTCAAGATGAAAGGAGGTGCTTTAGGTGATAGTCGATGCACGAGACGCATCAATGAGGATTATGTGAAGACCTGCCTTGATCGCATGAACCCAGTTGACATGATATTATCTACCTTCCTACACTTAGGACGGTGAGGGTACGACATAGTGAAGATTGGATGATATTGATATAAATGTTGGACGCCAATTCATAGTTGATAACATAATCATACTTTTGATATGATCAACAATTAAACAACTATAAAGATGAGAGTCGAACTCCAAATGTTGGTCACGGGAAACACCAAACAATAATGAGAAGAATACATGATGTTCAGTGATAAGCATATAGCTCGTGGGTTCAAATGTTAGTCGCTAGCAAATGTTAAGCATCAAGTAATTATTGTCAATTTATTGAGGGTGACAAAATACGCTAATGTCGATTGTATGGCTAACATCTGGCAATTTATGACATCAGTTAGATACAACCAAGTGGGATGCTAATTATCAATGTTGGAGGATAGTCAATGATAAGTTTAAGAACATGGTGAGCATTAGGTTTATGTAGTTCGGTGCTGAGGTATGACTAGCGTTGGTGTCATTATACAACTATCTTGTGAAAGGATAAAATGCTTGAATTATCAAATCATAGATTTTGCTACACGTAAAATCACCCTTGGTGCACATAAATAAAGCATAGGCTTCTTGGAGAAATATTATAAGAATTGTGGGTACTCCGTTGGATGAAATGAGAGAGCCCCCAATGTTCTCTTAAGTCTTTTAAGCATCTCAATGATTTAATGAACTCCAAATTGGGCAATTTACTTTTTGGAATCATCTCATTGAGTGCTCCCCTTCAACTATGATCTTATAAAATTTGGAGGGCATCTGACCTCTTAAATGGCCTCAAATTTTCTACAATTTTGTTAAGAGTTATTGATCTATGCCCATTTCAAATCGAGTCTAAGAGTCATTGCTAACATTGATCCACTTTATCAAGTCATGTTATCATTAGTACACATTTATCAATAATACTATTCAAATGATCCTTAAATCAACCCCTTTAAGTTATTTTGTTAGCGTATATGAATCCTTTATTATAATCTTCTTCATTGAATATGATTAAAAACAGAAAAATAGTTCAGCAGGGCTGCTTATAAAATGGAAAATTTACATATATACCACACAATTCTTATGTCTTTGCTGAATTCAAAACCAAAAATTTGATATTTGCACTTACAACATTTTGGTGTCATAAATCTATTCATTAAAAGATGTTTTTCACTTTTGAAAAGATGATGATGATGTCAAGAACTTTAGTGATATATAGGGGTGTAAACGAGCCGAGCTTTAGCGAGCCCAAACTTTGTTCGTGTTCAGCTCGTTAAAAAATACAATTGTTCGTGTTTGATTGTTTATATATTGAGCTCAAAAAATTTATTCTTGTTTGGCTTGTTCGCTTAATGAGCCGAACACAAGCTGTTCATGAACAACAATTCCTTTTGATAACCTTGGTCACGTAATCTTACGATGTTAGATGTAAGTGCCAAATTTAAATCTTATTGTTTAAATTATGATATTCATTTAAATGTAATTTAGAATATATTTACTTTATTTTTTAATTAATAATTCTAATTGATTATAAATTTTGTAGCCTTGTAGCCAATTAAATTATTTAAAATAAATACTCATTAATTATTTCGAGTCAAAACGAGCCAAACACGAACGAACAATACATTTTTTATGTTCGACTCGTTTACATATCGACCAAAAATAAAAATAAAAATAAAAATTATTCGTATTCGGCTTATTTGCTCAGCAGACAAATCAAACACGAGTTACTTAATAAGCCGAGCACGAGCTATTCGCGAACTAGTGATATATATGTAAATACGAATGTTCACTTTATAAATTTTGATCTCAAAAATGAAAAATATTTATTTTTTGAAGTTTCTGACAAATTAAAATGAATAGGAGAGAAAATAAATGACAAGCTACTTGAACAAAATGGCATCTCAAATATAAACCAATCCCTAAAAGGTAAGAAATCATAAAAATACATTGGAAAAATTACAAATCTAACATCTGCAAATTACCTATATATCTCATACCTCTTATTATTTACAAATCTAACATCTGCAAATTTATATCTAGGTTTATAATGATTTTATATCATAAATCAATGCATGAAACAAGTATATTTTACTTTTAAAACTTAGGCAGTGGTGATATTTTTGATGTTTTAATAAAAATTTGGGTACTATACTAGTAAATATGGAAGTTTTAAGTGCTAGATATATAAATATATAAGAGTTGTGTGGTATGCATACAAATGCCCCTATATATGTTACACAATACAATAAACAAAATATATATATACATAACTGTTCCAAACATAGCTATACAGAGAAATGGTAAAGGGTGAAATAAGAAGATTTTACATATCAGTCACCTAAAATTTTAAAAATAATATTTTGGCCATCAAAATTTAAAATTTACATTTCAACCACCTAAAATTTAATTTTGGTGGTATAAATGTAAAATTTTAAATTTGGGTGATCAATTGTTATATTTAAAGTTTTGGATGGTTGATANCCATTCGGACCAGAGTGAAACTGTGAAAATTTTGCCTTAGGCGCCGATAGCGCCCTCGACGCCCTCGACGCCGCCGATAGGGGTGTAAATGAGCTGAACATTTTCAAGATAAACTGCTAATCCTTAAATGCGGCCCGCGGGTCGACCGTGTGGTTCAACCCGCAGCCTGCGTTTAGTGTAGAAATGGAACTGCGTTTTTGGATAAGCGCGTAAAACGAGCAATCCAATTGGTACCATGACGTTTTCAAAAACACCCCCGTACTTATAAGTTGCCCCAAACAGGTCCTTAATTTTTTGTTTTCAAATAATAATTAGTGGTTGCGGTATCCCAACGCTATTCTAATCTTATTATTAGCTGTTACTCGTGTAAATGCTTTTGAAGTCAAATAAGAAATCACACGGGCGAAATTGTGGTGGTGTCTAGGTGTTGAGCTCGTGTTCGGCTCGTTTATATTTTGAGCTCAAAAAGTGTGTTCATGTTTGACTCGTTTCCTTAGCGAGCCAAACACGAGCCGTTCACGAACAACGAGTCGTCTTGATAACCCTAATCACATAGTCATAAGATGTTAAGGAGTGGGGCTAAATTTAAAACATCATTTGAATCTAATTTAATAAATTTTATTCAAATTTCTTCATCAATACTTTTTTCAATTTTCTTCATCAATACTTTTAATTGATTATAAATCTTTATAGCATTGTAGTTAATTAAAATTTTTAAAAATACTACTCATCATAAATATTTACATATATATATATATATANTTGATGATGGCTTGAAAGTATTTATGGATGATTTCTCTATATTTGGAACATCATTTGACGCATGCTTAAATTACCTTGAAAAAGTTTTAGAGTTATGCGAAAGAACTAATTTGGTTCTAAATTGGGAGAAATGTCAATTTAGTTGTATGAGAAATTGTGTTAGGGCATAAAATTTTGAAAGATGGTATGGAAGCAGACCCTGTAAAAATTCAAGTTATATCTAAACTAACACCTCCTACTAATGTAAGAGAGGTTAGGAGTTTTCGATTCAAGTTATATCTAAACTAACACCTCCTACTAATGTAAGAGAAGTTAGGAGTTTTCTTGGATTCAAGTTATATCTAAACTAACACCTCCTACTAATGTAAGAGAAGTTAGAAGTTTTCTTCGACAGACCCTGCAAAAATTCAAGTTATATCTAAACTAACACCTCCTACTAATGTAAGAGACGTTAGGAGTTTTCTTGGACATGTGGATTTTACAGGCGTTTTATTAAAGATATTTCAAAAATTACCAAACCTCTATGCCAACTTTTAGAAAAGGAACTGTGCTTATTAAAGATTTTTCAAAAATTACCAAACCTTTATGCCAAGTTTTAGAAAAGGACAAGAAATTTGAATTTACTGAAAGCTGTTTAAATGCCTTTGAGTTATTAAAGGAAAAATTAATCGCAGCCCCTATTATAGTTTCACCTAATGCTAGTGATTATGCTATTAGAGTTGTTATTTGACAAAGGTATGAAAAGATTTTTAAAGTTATATACTATGCTAGTAAAACTCTTAATGATGCACAAATTAACTATACTGTTACTGAAAAAGAGTTACTAGCAATTGTGTATACTTGAGATAAATTCAGATCTTATTTAATTAGAGCTAAATGTGTTGTGCATACTGATCACTCTGCTATTAAATATCTGATGCAAAAGAAGGATGCTAAACCAAGGTTGATTAGATGATACTTTTGATGCAAGAATTTGATCTTGTGGTTATTGATAGAAAGAGAACTGATAATTAAATTACTGATCATTTATCAAGATTAGAAAATCAAGGATTATTCGACACTAACAATGAAATTACAGACAGTTTCCCTAATGAACAACTTTATAATATTAATGAGTGGAAAACACCATGGTATGCTGATATTGTTAACTATATTGTAACTGATATTCTGTCATCTATGCTGACACTGCAACAACAAAGGAAATTCATTCATGATGCAAAAGCATATTTTTGGGATGAGCCTTATTTATATAGACAATATAAGGATCTTATTATGAGGAGATGTGTACCTTATGAAGAAACTGAGCTGATCATTCTGAAATGTCATGATTCTGAATTTGGAGGACAATTTGGGATTGATAAAACTGCTTATAAAATTTTACAAGCTGGATTTTATTGGTCTACTATCTTATGTTTTAGATACATAAAAACTTGTGATCGATGTCAACGAGTAGGCAATATATCTAGAAGAAATACGATAAAACTGCTTATAAAATTTTATAAGCTGGATTTTATTGGCCTACTATATTTAGAGATGTTTGATAAAACTGCTTATAAAATTTTACAAGCTGGATTTTATTGGCCTACTATCTTTATGTTCTGTTTATAAAATTTTACAAGCTGGATTCTATTGGTCTACTCTCTTTAGAGATGTTTACAGATACAAACATGATCGATGTCAACGTGTAGGCAATATATCTAGAAGAAATGAAATGCCTCTGAATTTCATGCTGATCGATGTCAACAAGTAAGAAATATATCTAGAAGAAATAAAATACCTCTGAATTTCATGTTAGAAGTTGAGATCTTTGACGTTTGGGGATTAGATTTTATGGGACCATTTATTCCTTCATTTGGAAACTTATATATATTAATTGCAGTAGACTACTTTTCTAAGTGGTTGAAGCACAACCTTTACCTCGTTGTGACGCTAAAAGTGTTTCAAGATTTTTAATGAAAAATANGTTAAAAATACTGCCAGCCACTTGAAGTATGTATTTTTAGGAGACTCATCTACATTACCTGTTATTATATCTTTAGAATTAGATGATCTACAAGAGCAAAGACTGTTAGATACATTGAAAAGGTATAAGAAAGCTTTTGGTTGGACCTTAGCTGATATTAAGGGAATCTGTCCTTCAATTTGTATGCACAAAATTATATTAGATGAACAATATATAAACCAAGAGTTAATCGACAAAGGAGATTAAACCCGATGATGAAAGAAGTAGTTAAGAAGAAAATTTTGAAATGGTTAGACGCTAGAATTATATATCCTATTTCAGATAGTGCGTGGGTAAGTTCTATTCATTGTGTTCTGAAGAAAGGGAGAGTGACTGTTAAAACAAAAGAAAAAAATGAATTAATACCTGACAGACAAGTTACTGGGTGGCATATTTGAATTGATTATAGAAAATTAAACATCGCCATCAGGAAAGATCACTTCCTTTTACCCTTTTTAGATCAAATAGTGGATAGACTTGCTGGGCACAAATATTTTTATTTTTTTAGATGGATATACCGGTTACCATCAAATTCTTATTGCTCTTGAGGATCAAGAAAAAAACAACATTCACTAGTCCTTTTGGAACTTTTGCTTTTCGAAGAATGCCTTTCAGATTATGTAATGCACCTGCANTGATAATATTTACTAGTCCTTTTGGAACTTTTGCTTTTCAAAGAATGCCTTTCAGATTATGTTATGCACCTGCAACATTCCAGAGATGTATGATGTCCATATTTAGTAAGTTAATTGATGATGGCTNAGCATGCTTAAATTACCTTAAAAACATTTTAGAGATATGCGAAAGAACTAATTTGGTTCTGAATTGGGAGAAATGTCAATTTATAGTTGCAGGAGGAATTATGTTAGGGCATAAAATTTCGGAAGGTAGTATGGAAGCAGACCCTGCAAAAATTCAAGTTATATCTAAACTAACACCTTCTACTAATGTAAGAGAGAGTAGGAGTTTTCTTGGACATGTTAGATTTTAAAGGCGTTTTACTAAAGATTTTTCAAAAATTACCAAACCTCTATGCCAACTTTTAGAAAAGGGCAAGAAATTTTAAATTACTGAAAGCTGTTTAAATGTTTTTGAGTTATTAAAGGAAAAATTAATTATTGCTTCTATGATAGTTTCACCTAACTGAGAGAAACCATTTTAATTGATGTGTGATGCTAGTGATTATGCTATTGGAGCTGTTCTTGGACAAAGGTATTAAAAGATTTTTAAGGTTATATACTACGCTAGTAGAACTCTTAATGATGCACAAATTAACTATACTCTTACTGAAAAAAAGTTACTAGCAATTGTGTATGCTTTAGATAAATTCATATCTTATTTAATTGGAGCTAAATATATTGCGCATATTGATCACTCTGCTATTAAATATCTGATGCAAAAGAAGGATGCTAACCAAGGTTGATTAGATGGATACTTTTGATGCAAGAATTTGATCTTGTGGTTATTGATAGATGTTGATTAGATGGATACTTTTGATGCAAGAATTTGATCTTGTGGTTATTGATAGAAAGGGAACTGATTAGATTGATACTTTTGATGCAAGAATTTGATCTTGTGGTTATTGATAGAAAGGGAACTGATAAGATGGATACTATTGATGCAAGAATTTGATCTTGTGGTTATTGATAGAAAGGGAACTGATAATTTGATCATTTGTCGAGATTAGAAAATCATGAATTATCTGACACCGACAATAAAATTACAGACACAAGGTTGATTAGATGGATTCTTTTGATGCAAGAATTTGATCTTGTGGTTATTGATAGAAAGGGAACTGATAATCAAATTGCTATTGATGCAAGAATTTGATTTTGTGGTTATTGATAGAAAGGGAACTGATAATCAAATTGCTGATTATATTAGAAAATAAAAAATTATCCGACACTGACAATGAAATTATAGAAAGTTTCCCTGATGAACAACTTTATAATATTAATGAGTGAAAATTACCTTGGAATGCTGATATTGTTAACTATATTGTAAGTGATATTTTGCCATCCATGCTAACATTGCAACAACAAAGGAAATTTATTCATGATGCAAAAGCATATTTTTGGGATGACCTTATTTATATAAACAATGTAAGGATCCTATTATGAGGAGATGTGTACCTTATGAAGAAAGTGAGTTGATCATTCAAAAATGTCATGATTCTGGATTTGGAGGACATTTTGGGAATGATAAAACTGCTTACAAAATTTTACAAGCTGGATTTTATTGGCCTACTATCTTTAGAGATGTTTATTGATACATAGAAACTTGTGATCGATGTCAACCAGTAGGCAATTTATCTAGAAGAAATTAAATGCCTCTGAATTTCATGTTAGAAGTTGAGATCATTGACGTTTGGGGATTAGATTTTATGGGACCATTTATTCCTTCATTTGGGAACTTATATATATTAATTATAGTAGACTACGTTTCAAAGTGGATTGAAGCACAAGATTTACCTTGTTGTGACGCTAAAAGTGTTTCAAGATTAGACTACGTTTCTAAGTGGATTAAAGCACAAGATTTACCTCGTTGTGATGCTAAAAGTGTTTCAAGATTTTTAATGAAAAATATTCATTAGATATGGAAATGCTTAGAATGATTATCACTAACAGAGGATCCCATTTTAGGAATAGATACATTCAGAGATTGACAAAAAATTTAATATTTTTCCTTTACCTTGCTGTAACGCTAAAAGTGTTTCAAGATTTTTAATGAAAAATATTTTCACTAGATACGGAATGCCGAGAATGATTATCACTGACAGGGATCCCATTTTAGAAATAAATACACTATGAGATTGGCAAAAAAATTTAATATTATTCATCAAATCTCTACTGCCTATCATCCTCAAACAAGTGGGTTAACAGAAGTTTCTAATAGAGAAATTAAACAAATACTTGAAAAGACTATAAATCCTAGTAGAATAGATAGGTCCACTAGATTGGATACTGCATTGTGGGCTTACAAGATTACTTATGAAACTCCTATTGGAATGACTCCTTACAGACTAATTTTTGAAAAAACTTGTCACTTACCAGTAGAATTGGAGCATAAATCAAATTGGGTATTAAAGAATTCAATTATAATTTGAAAGATGCTGGTAAGAAGAGATTGTTACAATTAAATGAATTGGAAGAATTAAGAAATGAGTCTTATGATAACGACATAATTTATAAGAAAAAATTAAAGTTATGGCATGATCGAAAGATTAACTAAAAGAACTTTGAACCAGGATAAGAAGTTTTGCTTTACAACACTAGACTGAAGTTATTTCCTAGAAAATTGAGGTCTCGTTGGTTAGGACCCTTTATTGCGACTTAAGTTTATATTTACAGAGCTGTTGAAATTAAAGATCAGAAGATGAGAAATAGATTTAAAGCAAATGGACACAGATTAAAACCATATTATGCAGGTAAAAGACCAAATTTTAAAGAGGTTTTAATGATCAGTCAACCTAAATAACACCTGAATAGGTCGGGCTGACGACGTTAAAACAAGCGCTTTATGGGAGGCAACCCATGTTTATCTTTATTTTTATCACGATTATAGTAATTTTTATTTAAAATTATCGTTAGTTTGTGGTAGTATTAAACTCTACTACTCTTATTTACCCTTGAAACATCTTAAAATTGGGATCTCGAAGAAAAATTAGAACACATTCGGACTAGAGCTAAACTGTGAAAATTTTGCCTTGGGCGCCGACGGCACCATCGACGCCGCCAACGATGGGTTTTTTTTGAGAGCCCAGACAAAATTAATTTAGAGGCTCGCCGACGGTGCCNGTTGACGAAGAAAAGATTAATCAAAGAATGAGGATTCGTGAACCGCAGATTGAATAATCCCACGATGGATAATGAAGAAATAATAGTTTGGCAAAGATGGGAAGTACTGTGCTACACTACTATCGCCGTGGTGGTTCCTGTGGTGAAAGAATTTTATGCTAATTTGCATGGAATCAACCAAGTAGTTGTTTATGTACGAGAAAGATGGATCACTTTCACTCCTGCATGGATCAACAAATTATATATGATAGAGAATGTTCCTGGATCCCAATGAGAAACCAGATGAATGAGATTTACCAATATGTAACGGACAAAACTGACGACTGAGAAATAAGAGAAAACAGGTATATTAGTTTTTCTGCAACACTCTTAAATCCCATTTCAAAACAATGACACATTTTTATTTCTGTGAAACTGTTACCGACAATGAAGATCGGTAAAGTTTCTAAAGAAAGTGCAATTTTGAATTACTGCATCCAAAGGGGACTGCCGACCGATATTGGATCTATATATGTGAAGTCGGTTTTGGGCCTGATCGTTCATGGATCAACTTATGGGCTTGGACACCCCTCCACAATTTTCTCTCTTTACAGTCAGTCCCAAGTGTCCTATGAAAATGGGGAAAAAGTAATGCTACCTTGGAAGCCTTTGGATCTAACTGAAAGATTCCCAATTTTTGAAGATGAAAATGGCATGGCCATTATAGTTGATCAAGCATCTCAGAATTCACTCCCAGTTTAACCCTTAGTCCCTGATTTGTGTCTTGTGATCCTGCGTCGACTCAAGAAATTGGAAAAGGAGGTACAAAATGTCATGAATGCAATTAATAATATCTTTGATTTCTTCGATCATCTAGACTGGAGGATGAAGGAACATTTCGAGCACTCTGGACATTTAGAAGATAGCTTGATACGACTAATGAGGAATATGAAGTTAATAGAAGAGGATTCCACTGAAGAATTTCCATTCCGACCCTTCTACAACCTCTTTGTTCATGTGCAATCAATGGGTGATCTCAGAGGAGAACCGAGTACCGAGTCTGAAGA
The DNA here is from genome assembly GCA_002079205.1 of Phalaenopsis hybrid cultivar. Classification (NCBI taxonomy): domain Eukaryota; kingdom Viridiplantae; phylum Streptophyta; class Magnoliopsida; order Asparagales; family Orchidaceae; genus Phalaenopsis; species Phalaenopsis hybrid cultivar. Next base: position 79,036 of record JXCR01060722.1, read on the forward strand.
TTAGTAGATTTATATTACTACCTATCTGTCTATCTATGTATTTTGATTTGAACTTTGTATTTGCTTTGTTTTAGAATTATACTTTCAGGTCTCTGTATAGTTGAGACTAAGCATATGATGTTTTGTTTTGAACATTTTGAGTGTTGTGGCTTGGATTGCGATGCTGAATTAATGTATTGAGGTTGATAATATACCAAACTTAGGTGTGCTATGTAACGTACATTGTACCCCTTGGAATTTATATATAAATGTGATGTTTTGTGTTGTGAAAGTTTATATGTGCTAAGTACATCATTTAGTCACTTAAAATTATGTCTATAATGATTAAAAAGATGTCGTTAAGGCTT
>JXCR01060722.1:83127-94413 GCA_002079205.1 Phalaenopsis hybrid cultivar
AAGAAATTGTGATGATCTTTTCACTTCGATCTTAATTTACTTTCAATCCGGCCAATTAATTTGTTAAAATATGTTGAGTTTTACAACTAAAGTGAGGATTACATCCAAGATTCAGGGAGGTCAAAGCCCTTGGAAGTTGGGTGCAAATAAATAAGGAAATAATATTATCGGGCCTAGAATTGGAGATTTTAGAGTGACAGACTAAAATCCCCAATTCGGTCATATCGTTTGGGTGATGAAGTGTAGATGTTAGCCCTCAGGTGAGGGGAACGTGGGAGCTCCAAAGTGAGAGTAGGTATCCTCCCAGCCTAGCTGCAGATTCAGTAAACAAGCCTAGGATTACTCAATGTTCTTTATGCCTGGACCAAAGGGTAATGAATAGGTATGCTCCTATTTGACAAAATATAAATTAAACTAATTCACTTTATCCATTCACAATAATTTCTTGATAAGGAGAAGGATGCTTTCTTATATATTGAATATCACAATTAGACCCTCCTTAGTATCATTAGTTATTTAATAGTTATTAAATTTACCTATATATTTCAATTGCCTATTAGTGAAAGATAAGCAAATTGAACTTCATTGTTGTGATTAAAGTATTGCTTTTCTAAAATCTTAGTTCGCAGTTCTAAACCACTCCCTGTGGGATCGAAATATAGGACTTCATTAGAGCCCTATATTACTTGAGTGATACATATACTTGTGTTGATAAGTGTGACTTTACAACTCTATTAGAGCCCTATATTACTTGAGTGATACGTATACTTGCGTTGATAAGTGTGACTTTACAATTGTTGAATATTTATAACGTCCAAATTTTATCTTGTATTTTTAAGCATATATAAAGTCGCGGTCATACTTTTATTTTTGTGATCCTTTTTAATAGAAATAGATGTTTGGGTGTATTTGGATTTTCATTTTTATTGTTAAGTTGTACTTGGATAATTTTTAATTTTTGTTATAAAGTTAGTATGGTAGTTAAATTTGCATGTGTAGTATAATAGATCTGAGTAGTATTTTGTGGATTATAATGTAATGTGAATTTTATTTTTGCATTTTAATTGTAATTTTTTTATTTAGTATTGTGGTTGTGTTAGGAAATATTGTGTATGTTTAATGTTTTAGTTTGTACTTATTTTAAAATTTCATTACCCAGCAATTTCTCTAATGATTTATATGTATAGAAAGCTCCCAATGTTACAGACCAGGTGAAGTAGAAATTTTGAGGACTGCAAAAACTTTAGAATGACAAAAATGCCTAAAATACTAAGGTATGATTTATATTTAGAGTTTCTCTTTCCACCTGTATAATTTTATGTTGAAAAATTTAAGTTTGGGGGGAGGGAAGCTATTAGATGTCCTCTATTTAAATATTTTCAAATATTATTTATATAACTTTATGTAGTGAGTTTAATTCATGTAACTATATTTTGTAGCTATTTAAATATTTTGTAGTTATTTAAATATTATGATAGATTTAAAGAAATATTTTTGTAATGAAAATTAATTTTGTAACTTAAGATGTTTAGTATAAGAGAATATGATTATAATTAACTATTTAACGTAAAGGAAACTATATTTTGAAGTATTAAGAATCTGGAAATTCATTTGAGAAGAAAAGATTGGGGCTCAATGATGTAAAAAACTATGAAATATTTATAGGGTAAAGGAATAATTTGAGTTTCAAATTCAGGGAAAGAAAAGTGATGTTCAAAATTATTAAAGGCTATCCAGATATAGTAATCTTCACTTGAAAAAGGAAAAAGAAATGATTGACAACAATCTCTGAAATACACCTAATCTTTATAAACCTTAAATTGCTAAGATAATTAATTTTGAAAAATACAAACAACAAAATGACTTGATTTTTGATCTCCACGGGTTTTTAGGATCCAAAGAACTCATCATAAAAATTTCAAAGCATGTTAAGTTCATTTGATAACTTAAATTGATTTTTCAAGTTAAATAACATTTTTGGCATAAAAATGATTTTTAAAAATCAAAATATTACTTGAAAAGTTATAAAACTTTGTCTTTTGAGTTCTTTGTGATCGGGGGTATTTTCTAAAATTAAAATGATATTTAAAATAAAACTTGATTTTTAGCGTATTTTAAATATTTAAATAATTAAAAAATTCATAAAAATCACGAAGATAATAAAATTTATGAAAATGTTCTAAATTTTTTCCTAAGCAGTTAGAAACAATTAAAATATTTTTCCTGGTTTTCTAAATAAAGATATTGAATTTTAAAGCTTAAAAAATGATTTTTAAAGTCTAAAAATGGGTTTTCATTAAGAATATTTCCAATAAATCAAATTAAACTCAACAAAATATAAAATCCTCCTCTGAGTTCTATGACATTAGAGAGATTTTTTAAAAATATAAAACTTAATTTTACCAATTTAAAATATTTTATATTTAAAAAATAGCCCATAACTTAAAATAATTCTTAAAATTCAAATGAAATTTTAAAAATCATGAAATTTGGTCCAAAGGCTTCTCTAGTCTAGGCCTAACTTCAGTAAAAAATTGAAGGTATTAGGTTTTACCTTGGTCAAGTTAGGAATTTTTTTTGAGAAATCCTATTTTTTCATGAAAATAATTATATAAAATAAATTAAATCTTGAAAAATCACATTTTCTCCTCTGATGTCTTAATTGACTAATGAATGAGGTAGGATAAATATTTTGAAGTCATTTGAATTGAATTTGACAAGTTATGAAGTGTTACAGTTTTAGGGGAAAATATGTAATTTTGGAAATTTAGCCGTAATTAACATTTAGGCTTAATTTAAAGAGGGAAATGGGTAACCTCTGATCTTAATTTGGATGTTTGAAAACAAAGAGGTTAATTTGTACAAACCAATCTCACTTTCCCAATTGAAAGATAAATTAATGAATTTCTAAATTATTAAAATTTGGAAGTTTATTAAAATAAAATGAACCTAAGGCTTAAGGGTATGACTTTTGAAGAACTCATCAATTTAATACCCTATTTTGTTTTTCAAATAAAATTCAAATCATGAATTATGACCACCTAAAGCTTAACCTTTTCAAAACTAATTAAGACACTCACCTAGGTCTTAAGGGCATAGTAGTGACTTAGGCTAAATATGTTTTATTTAAATGAGGATTAGAAAAGTAAACATCATTTAAAATTAAAACATCTTTCAAACACTACAAGTCAATATAAACCAAAATTTGGCTAAGTGTTCCAATAACACTAACTTGCCTCTTTAAGGGTCTTCACACACATAATTTTCAAAATTAAATTACATATGATAATTACCCTATCTTAGGGATAATTGATACATCAATGCTCTTTGAGCATTAAGGTGTTTATAACATGAATTATTAAGCAACATAATAAGTTTAAGAGAACTCGAGATTTTCCACCAGGTAGCAAGAGAGTAGCACGACCCTGCTTGTTTCTCTAGATCTGTTGGATACCTCGAAGATCTACTAAAGTTAATATGTTTTGCTTGGCAATATTATCTTTAATCAAACTCCTAAGGACCCACCAAGATATGACCTAGGGTTAGGTAGGTCATCAAAATTTTACTTCACTGTCTCATATAAACTGCCTTAACATGCTTTTTCAGTTTCAGGTGGTGTAACGAGAAGACTCGTCAGGTACGCTTTTACAGTTTTCAACATTATCATGTACTTTTATAATGTGCTTTTATACCTGTAAACTCGCATGCTAAACAACGACGCCACCCTGCATGGAAACTAAAACTATCAGGACAGCCACAAAACCAAAACCAAAACCAAAGCTAAAACTAAAATAAACTAAGATAAAATTCACCGCCACAACTTTCAAAATATAAAATAACTCAAAATTTAATCACAAACATCACACAAAACTACAATTGCAATTTAATTAAGACGTTTCTATCGGATGATCGGGAATATCTTGGAGGAGGTAAGCTATGATTGCTAATGAGGCTTCCTATGGTCTAAATGAAATTATGGAACTCATTAAGTTGAATTTAATAAGTTTATTTGTACTAAGTGAATTCAATAGAAAATAGTGGTGCTGGAACGAGGGAACTGTGGGATCCTAACCGGTGTCGCTCTAATCAACTTTAACATGCCCCATAAAACTTAAAGAACTTCAATCATAGGGTCACCTGATTTGACATTATAACTTGACACACTAGAAACTCAAACTCATCACGGCAAGGAGCTTGGAGCTAGCATGGTGGGCAGCACGACCATCTTCAACAGCAAAACCCATCTTCCCCAGTTAAACCAGTCTTTCTTCCTTAAACTTAAACAACAAAGACATAGGACTTCGAGGTTGCTTGCTTATGCAACGTAAATCCTCACCTTATCTTTAGGCCTTTGTGTAGCCCTGCTATACAATATAAGCCCTAACTCATCTTAGGATTCCGAGGTTATCATTTGTCACGACCTAAATCCTCACATCTTTCAGGCTATTTGGGACTTTGAGGTTGCTTGCTTATGCAACGTAAATCCTCACCTTATCTTTAGGCCTTTGTATCCTGCTATATAATATAAGCCCTAACTCGTCTTAGGATTCTGAAGTTGTCGTTTGTCACGACCTAGTGTTATACAATATAAGCCCTAACTCGTCTTAGGATTCCGAGGTTGTCGTTTGTAACGACCTAACCTCGAGGTTGCTTTCTTATGCAACGTAAATCCTCACCTTATCTTTAGGCCTTTGCATAGCCCTTTTTTCTTGCTTATGCAACGTAAATCCTCACCTTATCTTTAGGCCTTTGCATAGCCCTGCTATTCTCATGCAACGTAAATCCTCACCTTATCTTTAGGCCTTTGCATAGCCCTGCTATACAATATACTCTTAAATCATCTTAGGATTTTGAGGTTGTCGTTTGTCACGACCTAAATCCTCACATCTTCCAGGCTATACCGTCTTAGGATTCCGAGGTTGTCGTTTGTCACGACCTAAATCCTCACATCTTCCAGGCTATACATCTTAGGATTCCGAGGTTGTCGTTTATCATGACCTAAATCCTCACATCTTCCAGGCTATTTGATTAGTATTCCAAGGTTGTAGTTTGTCACTACCTAAACCCTCACATCTTCTAGGCTATTTGTGTGATCGTTTCACATGAACGTAAGCCCTAACAAATAAAATTGGCATGATGAAACACCTAAATATTTCTCCTCAAAACTGAAGCCAAAAATTAGGATAGCTTGGAAAGTCACCAGGGTTCTCCTCTAGATCCATGACATCCCGTAATTCTTCTTCCTTTGGACTCTACAACAAAATGTTCCAAATTTGAACCAATCCCCTTTCACACCTCTTTGTCCGATCTAATTAAAAAGTCCTATCCTTTTGAAATCCTTGAAAATAATATTTCCTAAATTTTATCGAGAGTCTTCTTAGGTGACTTTGGTCATTTAAGATGTAACTAACTATAGGGGCTTGCCCTTATAGGAAGCATGTCTGAACCCAGCTTAATATAAACCCTATTCCCTTTATATTAAATAGGAGAACTTGTCGGCAAATACAAAGGTTTTGCAGACCAAACAAGCGTCATGTATTCCTTAGTTTATTTGATCGAGCCTCATCCTCAAGTCTAGTGTTTATCCTTCAGGATAGATACAGGATTTGAGGTACAACGCTCTTTCATTTAAATTATGAAAAATATGGGATCAGTTTGATTTCATATTTTTCTAAAACTAAATATATATGTAAATTAAAACATCCTTTTGAAGAAGTTGATGGGATTTTGATTCCAGTGACAGACAGCTTCTTACGAGCAACCCCACCAAAAATAGCGCCGAAAACTATTGATACCTTATGGATGAGGATGCAATTTGAGAGGCCAGAGATGATGGAAATGTAAGTTTTTCTTCATCATTGTTAAATCCTGCTTCTAAGGTGTGGCATTTCTTTATTGCATGAAAATTACTTCCCATTATGAAAATCAATAAGGTAACTAAGGAGAGTGTTATTCAAAATTACAGTATTTAAATTGGAAAACTTGTTGACATTGGAGCAATAATTGTGAAATCAGTTTTGGGTTTGATTGTCAATGGATCCACAATTAGATTGGGGCATCCATCCACTATTTTCCTACTTAGCAGTCAATCGCAAGTACCTTATGAAAGTTTGGAGAAAGTGCTTCTTCCTTAGAAGCCAATAGATCCAGAAGTCTATTGTAATTGTATTGGAATGGGAGATGAGAATGATATAATTGTACTGATGGATCAAGCATCCTAGAATTCATCACCTATTCAGCCTTACTTCAGTTCAAATGTACTTTTTAAAGGATTAAGAAGATAGAAAGTGGTACAGAACCTTATGCATGCAATTGAGAATGGTTTTGAAATGTTTGTTCATCTAGATTAGAGACTGAAGGAACATTTTGAATGTAATGGTCATATTGAAGATGGTTTGGTATGTATGTTCAAGAAACATGCTTGGATTGGGGAAGATTCTACTGATGAACTTTTTTATCGACCCTTCTATAACTTATACATACACTACCAATCTATGGGAGATATCTAGGAGGACGAGAGCGAAGAAGATGATTGAACTTAACCTATGCACGGAATATTTTGTTTAGTACTGCTTGTTTGTGTTAATGTGTTATGTTGGATTGCATTTAAATTTATTATTAAACTCTATTTATATTTGTGTTTAGTATTTCAATGTTTAGATTTCAGTGTTAGGATGTTTGATTTTCTATGAACACTCAAGTAGATGTTTGTTGGCTTGAAAAATGTTAGTTAATAACACAGATATTATATATAAAAGTGAGTTTTGTATTATTTGTAAATAATTGGTGTTAAAGTAATTTTTAAATTATGGTTATAAATATTCATTTGAGTTAATTAGAGGAGGACGTAAAGCGGTACGTAACAGATTTTCACAGAAAATGAAATATGGAATAATTAAGACGTTGGCGCCAGATGCGCCAAAGTAGCGCATGAAGCACTAATTTACAGAGAGTTGGCGCATGATGTGCCAGATTTGGCGATAAAAGTGCCAAATTCCTAAAAATGATAGATTACCTAAAAAACCATGAAATCACACAGTAAAACTCCATTTTTACTGTTTGGGTCATCTGCTACCTCTAAACCGTGATCTAGGGCTTCACATTTTGCGCGTTAGAGAAGAATTCAGAGGCCAAAAATCTTAGATTTCATCTTCTCTTAGTAAGAGCTTCACTTTAACTTAGAAATATTTTATTTTCACCATGGATTTTTTCTACATTAAGTGCATGAATAAAACTCATGGTGAAAAGTTTCATACCAAATAATTTTATTTGGGGATTTATATTTTTAATTTTGTAATTTAATTGGATTTTATTTGGATTTTCATAAAAATTCTAATGGCTCCACGAGTAAAGAGAGGAAAGCCGAAAGTTGATTTTAAATTGAGGAAATTTGTCAATTTCGAAGCCCAACATTGTTATAACACTCAAATGGAATCGAAAAAGTTGATCCAAGAACAAGCATTTGCTAACCCGAGTGGCGAGATCGAGAGGTCGATCGTCGCCAAAAATTAGGAAAGGTTTTTCTACTTCACTGTAGTAGCAATTATACCAATGATTTGGGAGTTTTATGCCAACTTGAGATTTACCACTAACGATCAAATCCGTGTGAGAGGTAAGCAAGTTGAATTTTCAGGAGAAAGAATCAATGCTTTTTATGGGCTGAGAAATGTATTCCATTGCGAATACACTACATTCGTGATGATTGATTTGTCATTGGATGAAGTGATTGCTTTTCTAACTGATAGAAGAAGAGAATGGAAGATTAAACATAATAAGAAAGTTAACTTCTTTGCTTCCATGATGACAATTCAGTCAAAGGTATGGCACCACTTTATCTCTGCTAAATTACTGCCAACAAATCATCTTAGTGAAGTAATGAAGGATAGAGTTGTGTTAAACTTCTACATTAAAAAAATGAAGGCAATAAATGTTGGTGCTCTCATAATTCATCATGCTCGGATTACAGTTAGTAGTGCTACAGCTAATGGTATGGGTAACCATACGTTGATTTTCACTTTATGTGAGCAATCAGAGTAGAGTCGCATAGAAATGAGGAAAGGCTACAACCATAAGATTCTATCAAGAAGCATACGGTTCAAGGAGTTGAATCATTTGTTGAGTCTAGGAGTGGAGGTATTGATAGACCCTCTACATCAGCTACAGGGGCCTTTACATCACACTCTACTTCCATTGAAAATATTATGGAGTAGCTTATGATTCAACAAATGGATATAATTAATTTGCATAATCAGATTAAAAAAATTGGAGCAAGGAATGCTTATAATGATGAGTACAGTAGAGGTGAGTTCAACATGGTATAGCTTTTTAGGAAGCTATGGTTAGATATCTTAGGGGTGAATATAGTGTGGAGTTTCAAACTTGCCCCAGCTTCACTCCTTATGCTCCTATTCATGATGAAGAAGAAGAAGAAGAAGATGATGATGATCAGGAACGCGATGAGGACAGATATTCTTAGGAGTTTTGTTTATTTTTTTTTGTTTCTTTGTTATTTGTGATTATGTTGTTATTTGATGTTATTTGAAACAGTTGTGGTAAAAACTTTCATCTTTTGTTATGAACCTAAATTGTAATAGTAACAATAGATTTTTACTTTTTCTGCATTTTTATTATTTTAAGTTTTTGTTTTTGTTTTAAATTTTCAGTAAATCCTTTAAAATATATTATTTTTCATTTAATGCTTTAAAGTCTGTATCTATTTTTAAAGTTAGTACCTGCAGTATATCAGAGCCTAGTTTATACTCAAAAATCTTATACAAGATGTTTTTTATTTTTATGCATTTACTGTTTTCTTTTACCTACTAAATCATGTGCTAAAACATTTTTAAATCACTTAAAATTTAAATTCGGGGGAAAGAAAAATTCTTTTAAAAAGAAGCAAGCTAAATCTTATTTGTTCTCAATTAACTATAGTGTTAAAATTATTTAACATGACCCAGGATATTAAGATTTAACTTTAAATGACTAGACTTATGTTTATGAATATTATGATAAATTTAGGTAAAAGTTTTTTATAATGAATGTCAATTTTTAAGTTAAAGATATTTGGTATGAAAAGATAAGACAATGTTTTCTATTTAAAGTAATGGAAATTGTATTTTTGAACTATTAAGAATTTTAGAGTTTCATGTAAGTAGAAAAGAATGAAACTTTATGAAAAATCATAAACTAATATGAATTTATAAACTGAAGAAAGGTAACGAGTTTTGACTTTAAGAAGAGAACAGTGAAGTTCAAAATTATTAAAGGCTATCCAGATATAGTAATCCTCACTTGAAAAAGAAAAAGAAACAAAAAGAAAGGATTAAAAAGATCCTAAATAAAAAAGTAAGGGAAAAAAAAGGGAAAAGAAAAAGGAAAGAAAAGAAAAATGAGTGAGGAGAAGCTTGAGGAGATGCCTAATCAAAAACTGACTTCACTTGAACCAACTTAAGGAAAAGGCTTTATTACATTTTTTTAACTTGTGTTGGAGTATTAGTAGCATTACTAGTAAAGTTTTCATGAAGTTCTTTTTCATATGAATGTTCTAAGTATCCTTAATATGACAAATTGCAATTCTTTTTGCAAATGAATAGAGATTAGAAATCTTAAATTTGAATACTAAGTGCTCTTAGACATAGAGTTTGAATCTAAGTTATTAAAGTTTTTTCTTAAATATTACTATTTTGTTTATTTAACTAAAGTGTAGGAGTTATAAGTTAATCTCTATCGTAAGCCATATGCTTTTATGTAGTAAAAGTGTCACTTGAGGAAAAGTAACATTTATGTTTGAGGGATTTTGATACACCAAAATAATATATTATTTTAAGTATACATTTTATACTTACTTTTGGTGATATTGCACTTTAAAGAAGGATATTTTCATGTTTTTGTTGTGGGTATATCAATTTTAGGCATTTAGACTAAAAGTAACAAAAAGATGAAATTTGGAGCCAAAACATCGAATCATGAGAATTCTGGCGCCTGATGCACCAGATTATTGCCAGAAGTGGCATTTTACAGAGAGATGGAGCATGATACTCTAGAAGCGCCACTTGAGAGAGAGCTGATGCGAGATGTGCAATATTTGACGCCTGAAGCACCAAAACCCAAAACAACACAGACTTATGCAAGTTGGCGCCAGATGTGCCAGAACCAACACAAGATGCACCAGATACTACTTTTTGTGAATTAAGGCAATTTGGGACAAATTTTGAATGAATTTCCAAAGGGACACTTATTCTAAACACCCCTTGGAGTGATTCAATGTATCTAGATACTTTGGATGGTTCTTTTATTAAGGGATATGTCTCTTGGATCAATGGACATGTCTTTTGAATTCAAATGGGTTAACTGTTGGAGAGAATTTTAGAGGGAATTTTACATTCTGTTTGGAGGGAGTCAGCCTTTAATAAAAGAACAGTTTTAGAAGAGAAGTGTGTGGCGTGTAAGGGGGCGAGAAAGAGAAAGAGAGAGAGAGAGAAAGTTAAGGGCTTGAAGATTTTCTTCAAGTATTATATGAGGAGAGGGAAGGTGAGAGATTTATTCTTCATTACACTTCTGAGAGAGAATTGAGAGTGCTTGTAAGGAGAGAAAGACTTGAAGAGAACTTCTAGGGATTTGTTTGGGAAGGATTATGACATAAGTTGTGTCTTTATTTCTTTTGTTTTGTAAACTTGTTTTTATATATGAAATCCGTGTTTTGTCATATCCTTCTCATGAATTTTGAGTAGTCTTCTTTATCCTTCTTCCTACTTTGAGATATGGTTTTGTGAAGAATTGATTGTATTTTATACGTTTTAAATGTCAATAATTTGTGATGATTTGAACTCTGATCTTCATTTACTTTTTGATCTGACTAATTTAATTGTTAAAATATGTTGAGAAACATATGTTTCAAAAGGGCTATGATTTCTACAACATGGTGAGAATAAATAGGGAAATTTACTTTGTTGGGAGAGGATGTCATCCCTAGAGTTCAGTGCAAATAAATAGGGAAATTTACTTTGTTGGATGCAGAATTTGAGATTTTATGATGATAGATTAAAATCCTCAATTTGGTTCAGTTGATTGGAAACTGATGCGGGATTGTTAGCCCTTAGGTGAGGGAGTAGTGGGAGCTTTGGAGTGGTAGCCAACGTACTCCCAATGTTTTTATGCACTCGGAAATGGGTAAAGAGTATGATTATATATATATATATATATATATTATAAAAAGGAGATAGTAGCTCCTAATTCATTAAAACAGAAACAATAAAGTTACAAAATGGAGGGCATGGAAAGTCCCTT
>JXCR01060722.1:95267-136678 GCA_002079205.1 Phalaenopsis hybrid cultivar
TCCATATACTCATTGTAGAGAGGAAGGATGCTTTCTTAAATTTGAACTCTTCATCACAAAAAATTTATTTAGTTTTCTTAATTTTACTATTGAAAGTTTAGCAATTGGTTTAATTAACTCTGTCTTTTTATTGCATTTTTTTTAGCATTCACTCTACTACTTTTTATTCAAATTTAGCACTTAACTTTTGCAGTTTAAAATTGTAGTTCACATTATAATTTTAAGAATTTACTCATAGGCATTTCTAACTTCCCTGTGGGATCGATATTGAGGACACCATTAGAGCCCTTTATTACTTGAACAATATGAATAATTGCGTTATTTTTAGAGGATTTGATAGTTTAAAGATTTTTGAAAGATAAAACTATTTTCATTAAAGTTATTTTTGTTGAGATTAATTTGCATATTTACTGTTGTATTTGTCACATGTATTTTGTAATATTGAAAGATATTTGTGACATTAACACACTAAATCCACCCCACATCACCTTGGTTCATGGATCAAATTTTGGGTCTTGGCTGATTTGATTAGCAATCTAGGTGAATAATCTAGGCGGGAGAGGGTTAAGCTTGGTCGTTGCAAAAGATTTGAGTTAATTTGGGGCTTAGGATCAAAATTAGGGTTTGTGCCAAGAATTGGATATGGGCTTGGCTTCAGCTAGGTTTAAAATTTATTTGAAGGGTTCAGAAGGTCCATACTGATGTGATGAAGAGTTTAGGAGATGATATTGGGGCAGTTGAATTGACCATATGGTTCAATTTGATGAAATTTTGTAGTTGAGCCAATTTGGGTTATTTAGTTTGGAGTTGGGTTTAGGTTTGGATTTAGGCCAATTAAAAGTTTAAAATAATCTAGGGGAATGTTATGAATAGTTTAGCATTTAAAATTATGGAAATTAAGTTGGTTATAAGGATTCAGTTTGATGGAATTTGAAGGTGTAGTCAAATTAGGGATTTTGGCTCAAATTTAAAATTAGGATTTGGAGATTGGTTCAATTAGGCTACAAATTGGTGTATATTAGGATTGGACATGTTGACTATTGATTTAGTTTGAAATTGAGTGAGATTGAAGAAAATTTGGTTGAAAATGGGATGGATTTGGGGAAATTAGGCTTTTACGGAAAAAATTGATATTTTGGTCAAAACATGTCAAATTGAACTTAATGGGTGCTTAAGATTGATTTTGAAGAGATTTGGAATGATTTGGGATATTTTGGGAATTTTTTGACATGAGGGCTATTTTGGTAATTTTTACAAATTTAGGGGTATTTTGGAAATTTTTGGGAAATTATGGTGTTTCTAGAAATTACAGTGGTTTAAAATGGTTTGAGATGGGTTTTTAGGAGAATTTAATAAATTTGGAAATTTTGAAATTTTTACAGTTTCATGGGTATTTTGGTAATTATGGAAAAGTTTGGGGGCAAATGGTAAAAAATTGTTGTCTTGGTGGAATTGATATCAATTAAGGATGCTAAACATAAAATCACATTCTTTGAGCCATAAGACCAAGGGAACCCTCATTTTGGATCCTCCATGTGTTGGACATCGTCGTCTTAACTAGAGGCTAAGAGTTTGGGGGACCACCCGCATGAGTCTCTAAATGAGTAAGGAGCCATGCTAAGCATGCTTGGTTTAGGATTTTGGGTTGTGATTGAAAGTGAGAGGTGCAAGAGCGTGTGTGAAAGACCAAAGCCACACCATCCAAGGCTAACCCTAGGGCCAGACAGTCTTATGGGGACTCTTCTTGTGTTCTTCCATGCTAGTTCCAACCTTCTAAGTGATAGAGAGCAAAAGTAACATGTGGAACTCCAAGAAGAGTAAAGAAGTGTCCAAAATTTCTAATGGGGTAAGGCTCTATCACTAGTCCTCTAGGATAGTTGATGCACGAGAAGAGCTATTAGCACTACTAGTAAATATGTTGTTCAATTCGAATAAAAATAAATTCAGTATAAATAGTTTTATCTTTTAAAATCTCTTAAGCTACGAAACCGTAAAAATAACACAATTATACATATCTCTCAAGTAATAAAGGAATTTAATGGAGTCATAATTTTTGATCCCACAGCGAGTTGGAAATTCTTATCGTTATAACATCAAACACAATATTCAAACTACATAACTTAAGTAAGCAAAACAAATCTATAGTAAATTTAATGTGTGATAAATGAAATGAAATTAAAAGAACAAATTTAACTAAACTAATTGCTAAACTTCAAAAGTAATCTTATAAAGACTAAAAAAGTGTTGAAACGAAGAGTTCAAATTTAAGAAAGCATCCTTCCCCGTTACAATGAGTTTATGAAATGTGAAGAAATTAAAATCATTTAAAATACATATTTAATTGTATTGTGCCAAAGAATAGCAATCCTATTCTTTATCCTCTGAGAGTGCATAAAAAACTTTGACTAATTCAGAGTCTGGTCCCTAAATCCGTGGTTAGGTTGATAGGAAATTGGATGCCACTCTAGAGCTCTCACTTTTCCCTCACCCGAGGGCTAACAATCTCACTTCAGTTTCCAAACAACTGGACCAGATTGGAGATTTTAATTTGTCACCTTAAAATCTTCAATTTTGCACTCATCAAAGTATATTACCCTATTTTTATACACAACCCAATAGATTACATTCTCACCCATGAAATTGAATGTGAAGCTTACCTTGTTGTAGAAAGCTTAACCCTTTAAAATTATATGTTTCTCAATAAATTTTAACTTTTCAATTGACCAGATTGAAAAGTAAATGTAGAACAGAGTTTGAATCATCGCAATTTATTGTCATTTTAAACATTACAAAATAAAACTAATTCTTCCCAAAACCATATCTTATTATAGGGAGAAATATAAAGAAGACTACTATAAATTCATAAGAAGAATTCGACAGAACATAGATTTCAAATATAAAAAATAAGTTTGCAAAATAATTAAAGAAAAGAACACAACTTATCTCACACTCCTTCCTAGGAAAATCTTTAAAAGTAGCCTTGAAGCACTTTATACCTTTGCAATCACAATCAATTCTCTCTTAGAAGTGTAATTAAGAAGAAAACTCATCTCATTTTAATCACACAAATCATCACAATTTATTGTCATTTTAAACCTTACAAAACAAAAATAATTCTTCCCAAAACCATATCTCATTATAGCGAGAAAGATAAAGAAGACAACTTAAAATTCATGACAAGAATTTGACAAAACATATATTTCATATATAAAAATAAGTTTGCAAAACAATGAAAGAAAAGAACATAACTTATCTCACACTCCTTCCCAAGAGAATCCCTAAAAGTTCCCTTTAAGCACTTTCTCTCTTTACAATCACACTCAATTCTCTCTTAGAAGTGTAATGAAGAAGAAAACTATCACCTCCCCTCTCCTCTTACAACTCTAGAAGAAAATCCTCCCTTCTCTCTTACGCTAAAACCTTCCTCTCTATCACACGCCCCCCATTTCTTCTATACACTTCTCTCTTCTTAGTTAGGGCCAGCCTTCTTTTAAAAGGAATTCAAAATTCTTCCAATTTTTCTCCCAAAAGTCACACCTTTTTGCACCAAGAGATAAATCCGTTCATCCAAGAGACATATCTCTTCATTAAAGATTCTTCCAAAATGTCAAGATGCATTCAACCACCGCATGAGACGTTTAGACTATTTAGAGGCTTCAAAAACCACTAAAAAATAGTCACGAACTATCTTACTCCATCTTAATTTTTCTCTTGCACTTATGGTGTCAATTTGGCCAGTCTGGCACCAGCCTAATGAAGTCCACACTGTTCTTTGGATTCTTGCACTTCTGGAGCCAATTTAGAACCTCTAGCGCCAACCTAATGAAGTCTGCACTATTCTTTGAATTCTGGCTCTTCTAGCGCCAATTTGGCACTTTTGGCGGAGCCTCTCTATAAAATGGCATCTCTGATGCCAGTTTCTGATGCTTCTAGCGCTAGCTCTCTAGAAAATGGCACTTCATGCTCCAATCTAGTAGTTCTGGCATCAGGATCATGAAAATCTCCATTTTGGCTTCAAATTTCATCCTTTTTACTACTTTTTGCTCTAAATGCCTAAAATTGATATTTCTGCAACAAAAAAAATGAAAATATCCTTCTTTAAAGTGCAATATCTAAAAAATAAGAATAAAATGTATACATAAAATAATACATTATCTTGGTGTTTCAAAATCCCCCAAACTTAAATGTTTTTTGTCCTCAAGTGACCCCTTTACTACATTAAAATATAAATCATGAAATTCTATAATTTATTTTAATAAATATAATAGCATAACATAATAAAAACTTTTAGTAACTTACGTTAAAGCTAAAACTATAATAACACCTAAATATCAAGTCGAAGTGTTCTGAATGGAGATTTATTTCAAGAAGCATTGCAATTTGTGATATCAAAGATACTTAGAATATCCATATGAAAAATAATTTCATTAAAATATTATTAATAAGGATGCTAATACTCATATACAATTTTAGAAAATGTAATAAAGCCTTTTTCCTCAAGTTGATTCAAGTGATGTCAATTTTTTATTAAGCATCTCCTCAAGCTTCTCCTCACAAATTTTTCTTTTCTTTTTCATTTTTTCTTTTCTTTTTTCTTTTCATTTCTATAAGATCTTTTTCAATCATTTCATTTCTTTTTTTTTTCATGTCAGGATTACTATATTTGGAGAATCTTTAATAATTTTGAGCTTCACTATCCCCTTTTTAAAGTAAAAAATTATTACCTTTCTTCACTTATAAATTCATACTAGCTTTGAAGATTTCTCATAAAGTCTCATTCTTTTCTTCTTATATAAATATCTAAGATTCTTAATACTTCAAAAATACAATTTCCTTTACTATAAATAAAAAAAATTTAGTCTTATTCTTTCATACTAAATATCTTAACTCTAGAATTGACCTTCATTATTAAAGATTTTTGCTTAAATTTACTCTAATATTTACAAACAAAAATATAGTTATTTAAAGATAAACTCTAATATCCGTGATCATGTTAAATTAGTTTCTAAAAATATAGTTAATTTAGGAGGAATAAAAATTAGTTCACTTATTTTAAAGAAACTTTTCTTTCCCCCCAAACTTAAGTTTTTAAAATATTAAGTAAAGCATGTAGTACAAAAAAAAACTTGCAGTTGAAAGAAAACATTAAATGCATAAAAATAAAACTAGAGGATTTTAATAATTGAACTTGGCTCTTGATATTTTGTAGGTGCTAACTTAAAAAGTACAGGCTTTAAAGCATTAAATGAGGCATAATTTATCACAGGATTTGCTATGTAAAAAAAAATTAAGGACATAAATAGTAAACTAAAGTAACTAAAAATGCTGAAAAATAAAAGTCTACAATTTACTATTACATATACCAGTTCAATCGATCCACAAATTAAACACATAAACTGTTCTACTCATATCATCAACAATAAAAAAAAAACAAATAACAACACATAAAAACAAATAAAACCTAAATAAAATTTTACTCTTCGTAATCCTCCTCTTCTTCTTGTTCCTCTTCTTCTTCTTCTTCTTCATGCACATAAGGCGTGAAGTTGAGGCATGTAGGAAACTCTACTATATGGTCACCCTTCAAGAATTTAATCTTCGCTTCTTCATATGCAATGTCTTGCTGGACTCTTTTCTACTTATATTCATCATTGTAGGCATTTCTAGCTTCTATACTGGCTATTATGTTCTGCATTGCTATAAGATCTGATTGTTGAATCATTAACTGCTCCATAATATTTTGAAGAGAAACAAAACCCTAAGTAGATGGTCTTGCAGCTGATGTGCAGCGTCTATCACTACTTTCACTCATAGATCCAACAAATGATTAAAATTTATGCACTGTGGGTTTTTTAATGGCTTTCAGTGGTTGCAACATTTCTTCATTTCCACCAAATGCTACTCCTGATTGTTCACATAAGTGAAAATCTGGGCAAGATATCCTAAACCACTACCTGTCCTACTTCTAGTAATGCTCTGAGCATTATGCACAAAAAGAACACCAATATCCACTATTTTCATTTATTGAATGTAGAAATTCAGCACTGCTCTTTCCTTTGTTACTTTGCTCAGGTGATTAGTTGGAAGGAACTTTGCAGAGATGAAGTAATGTCATGCCTTAGATTGAACATTTAACATGGAAGTGGAGAAATTGACTTTATGATTAATTTTAAATTTCCATTCTCCTATTCCATCAGTCATATAGGCAATTATTTTATCAAGTGATTAATCACTTACCACAAATACATCATACTTATAATGAAATGCAGTTCTCAGTCCATAAAGTTCATTAATTCTTCTTTGAGTAAATTCAACATGCTTATCTTGAACCAAAATGTGATCATTCGTTGTCACTCTAAGATTAGCATTGAATTCTTGAATCACAAGAACAATGGCTAATGCAGTGAAGTAGGAAAAAGTTTCCCACTTCTGAGCAACAATCACCCTCTCGATCTCTCCTCTTGAATTTGATAATGCTCACTCCTGAATCAATCTCCACAAGCCCATCTCAGAATTATAAGTATGTTGGGCCTTAAAATTAAAAAACTTCTTTGCATCAAAATCTCCCGTAGGCTTTCCCCTCTTTACTGTTGGAGCCCTAAAAGTTTCTATATAAATTTGAATAAAATCAAAATAAATTCACAATATAATAAATTAAACACCAAAAGTAGGATATTTGGTAAGAAGCTTTTCACCATGGGTTCTCTTTAAATTTTTTCAAAAAACTTTCAAATTTTCGGATTTCCAAAGTGTAGGGTAAATCCATGGTGAAAATAAAAAATTTCTAAATTAAAGTGAAGCTCCTACCAAGAGAAGATGAAATCTAAGCCTTTTAGGCTTTAAAATTTCCTCTAATCCATGAAAGGTGAAGCCCTAGACTGAGTTTCAGCCTTGATTAGGGGTAGGAGACGACCCAAGCAAAAAAAAGAGTTTTACATGAGTATTTTGTTGTTTTAAGTGGATTTACGTGTTTTTAGGAAACCAGCACCTCAGGCGCCATTGCTAAAAACTTTCAGATTTCAATTTTTTTAAAAAATATGCTGAGTACCACACCGCGTCAACCTCTAATTAACTTAATTAAACACTTATACTCATAATTAAGCAATTTTCTAACACATAATTTTACAAACAACACAAAACTCACATTTATATATAAAATTTGAACAATTACAAATAAAATGTTTTCAAGCCAACACACTGAATTCAACGTTGAAATCAAGCCAAAAAACTAACGCTGAAGCCTAAATATCAAACGTTTAACAAACAATACATAAAAGGTTTTGCAATAAAAGTAAATCAAATTCAATATAAACACCTAACATGTAAAAGCAATTATAACTACAAATTTCGTAATAAAATGAGTTCAAACTTTTTCTTCACTATTATCTTTTTGAATCTTCCCATGGATTGGTAGTGCACGTACAAGTTGTAAAAACATCGGTGAGGAAATTCATCTATCGAATCTTATTTAACCTAAGAATTTTTCTTAAACAAGCGCACCAAACCATCTTCAATATGTCCAGTATTTTTTTAAGTGTTCCATCATCCTCAAATCCAGATGGTCAAGCATTTCATAAATATTTTCAATTGAATGTATAAGATTTCAGAAATATTTTCAATTGAATGCATAAGATTCTGCATTTGAACTAAAGTAAGGCTGAATACGCGACAAATTTTGATATGCTTAATTCATCAATATGTTCATATCGTTTTCCTCCCCAATTCCTGTGCAATTGCAATAAGCTTTAGTGTCCATAGGCCTCCAAGGGAGAAGCTCTTTTTCCTAACTTTCATAAGGCACTGGCGACTGGCTACACAGCAGGAATATGGTATATGGATGTCCCAGTCTAGAAGTTGATCCATTGATGATTAAACCCAAAATCAACTTTACTATTAAAAAACCAACATCAATAGGTCTTTTGGTTTGATTACAATAATTCAAAATTGCACTTTCCTTCATCACTTTATTGATTTTTTTAGCATGAAGTAGTTTTGATGCAATAAAGAAATGCCACGCCTTCAATGCAGGATTCAGTATTTATGAAGAAAGACTTACATGTCGGTTGTCTCTGATCTCCCAATTTGCATCTTCATGATCAGTAAGGTATCGATACAGTTCATCCATATTGTCTCTCGTAGGGATAAAATTTACATAGTGACAAATAGGAATGCTTTTCATCATAAACATGTCCTACATTCTCAAAGGAGTAAGTTGTACCCATCTTCCTTGAACATAGACGATTCCTTGGTTAATTTCATGAAAATTAGCATAAAAATCCATCACCACAAGAACTACTACTGCTGTAGCGGTATAGCAATGTACTTCCCAGCATCTCTGTGCAATAATACATATATCCCTTCATCCAAGAGACATATCTCTTCATTAAAGAGCCTTCCAAAGTGTCTAGATGAATTGAACCACTCCATGGAACGTTTGAACTATTTGGAGGCTTCAAAAACTACTAAAAAATAGTCACGAACCACCTTACTCCATCTTAATTTGTCCCCATGTAGCACTAACATAATGAAGTCCACACTCTTCTCTAGAATCTTGCACTTCTAACACCAATATGTCACATCTGGCCCCAACCTAATGAAGTCTGCACTGTTCTTTGGATTTTGACACTTCTGGCGCCCCTTCTTTATAAAATAGAACCTCTGGAGCCAGTTTCTGATGTTTCTAGTGTCACCTCTCTAGAAAAAGGCACTTCAGGCACTAATTTGGTGCCAGGATCATGAAAATCGTCATTTTGGCTTCAAATTTCCTCCTTTTTGGTACTTTTTGCCCTAAATGCCTAAAATTGATATTTCTGCAATAAAAAACATGAAAATACCCTTCTTTAAACTGCAATATCTCAAAAATAAGTATAAAATGTATACATAAAATAGTACATTATTTTGGTGTATCAAAATCTCCCAAACTTAAATGTTACTTTTCTTCAAGTGACCCCTTTACTACATTAAAATATAACTTATGACAGAGCTTAACTTAAGAACTTCAATAACTTGTTTTAATAAATATAATAGTATAACTTAAGAAAAACTTTTAATAACTTAGGTTAAAACTAAAAGTATAATAACACCTAATAATCAAGTCTAAGAGTTTTGAATCTCCATTTATTTCAAGAAGGATTCTAATTTGTGATATCAAAGATACTTAGAATATCCATATGAAACAGAATTTCATTAAAACTTTTTTAGTAAGTAAGCTAATACTCAGATACAAGTTTAGAAAATATAATAAAGTCTTTTTCCTCAAGTTGATTCAAGTGAAGCCAATTTTTTATTAGGCATCTCCTCAAGCTTCTCCTCATATATTTTTCTTTTCTTTTTCTTTTTTTCTTTTTTTTCTTTTATTTTTTCTTTTCTTTAAGGTCTTTTTCAATCATTTCTTTTATTTTCTTTTTCATGTCATGATTACTATATATAGATAGCCTTTAATAATTTTGAACTTCACTATCCTCTTCTTAAAGTAAAAAATTATTACCTTCCATCACTTATAAATTCATACTAGCTTTGAAGATTTTTCATAAAGTCTCATTCTTTTCTTCTTACATGAATCTCTAAGATTTTTAATACTTTAAAAATACAATTTCCTTTACTATAAATAGAAAAACATTGTCTTATTCTTTCATACTAAATATCTCAACTCTAGAATTGACCTTCATTATTAAAGATTTTTACTTCTGTTTACCATAATTTTTTCAAACAAAAACATAGTTCTTAAAATTATACTCTAATATCCATGGTCATGCTAAATTATCTTTTAAAAATATAGTTAATTGAGGACGAATAAAATTTAGTTCACTTCTTTTAAAAAAAATTTCTTTCCTCCCAAACTAAAGTTTTTAAAATATTAATTAAAGCTTGTAGCAGAAAAAAAAAATTTGCATGTGAAAGAAAATAGTAAAAGCATAAAATAAAACTAACTTGTAGAGGATTCTGAATATTGAACTTGGCTATTGATTTTTTGCAAGTGCTAACTTAAAAAGTACATGCTTTAAAGCATTAAATGAGACGTAGTATATCACAGGATTTGCTAAGAAAAGAAAAGTTAAGGACATAAACATTAAACTAAAGCAACTAAAATTCCTGAAAAAAAAGTCTACAATTTACTATTACATATACCAGTTCAATAGATCCACAAATTAAACACATAAATTGTTCTACTCATATCATCAACAATAAAACAAAACAAATAACAACACATAAAAATAATTAAAACCTAAATAAAATTTTAATCTTTGTCATCCTCCTCTTCCTCTTCTTCCTCTTCTTTTTCTTCCTCTTCTTTTTCTTCTTCTTCATGCACATACGGCGTGAAGCTGAGGCATGTAGGAAACTCTACTATATGGTCACCCCTCAAGAATCAAATCTTTGTCTCTTCATATGTAATGTCTTCCTGGACTCTTTTTTGCTTATATTCATCATTATAGGCATTTATGGCTTCTATACTACCTATTTTATTATGCATTGCTATAAGATCTGATTGTTGAATCAATAACTGCTTCATAATATTTTCAAGTGAAACAAACCATAAGAAAATGGACTGGCAGTTGATGTGGAGGGTCTATCACTATTCCACTCCTAGATTCAGTAAATGATTAAAATTTCTGCACTGTGGGTTTTCCAATGGCTTTCAGTGGTTGCAACATTTCTTCATTTCTACCAAATTCTACTCCTTATTATTCACATAAAGTGAAAATGAGGGCAGGATATCCCAAACCACTACCTGTCCCACTTCTAGCAATGCTCTGAGAATTATGCACAATAAGAACACAAATATCTACTGTTTTCATTTGATGAATGTCAAAATTCAGCACTACTCTTTCCTTAGTTACTTCGCTCAAGAGATTAGTTGAAACAACTTTGTAGAGTTGGAGTAATGCTATGCCTTAGATTGAACATTTAACATGGAAGTGCAGAAATTGACTTTGTGATTAATTTTAAATTTCCATTCTCCTCCTCCATCAGTCACATAGGCAATTATTTCATCAAGTGATGAATCAGTCATCACAAATGCAACATACTTACAATGAAATGCATTTCCCAGTCCATAAAGTTCATTGATTCTTCTTTGAATAAATTCAACGTGCTTAACTTGAACACAAATGTGATCGTCCGTTGTCACTCGCATATTGGCATAGAATTCTCAAATCACCAAATTAATAGTTACTGCAGTGAAGTAGCAAAAAGTTTCCTACTTCCGAGTAATAATAACCCTCTCAATCTCTCCTCCCGGATTTGAAAATACTGGCTTCTGAATCAATCTCCTCAAGCCCATTTGAGTATTATAGTTATGTTGGGCCTCAAAGTTAAAAAACTTCCATGCATCAAAACCTACCATAGGCTTTCTTCTCTTCACTCTCGGAGCCCTAAGAACTTCAATATAAATCCTTAAAAAATCCAAATAAATTCACAATATCATAAATTAAACGCTAAAAGTAGGATAATTTGGTTAGCAGCTTTTCACCATGGGTTCTCTTTAAATTTCATAAAAAAAAATTCAAATTTTTGGATTTTCGAAATGTAGGGTAAATCCACGGTGAAAATAAAAAATTTCTAAGTTAAAGTGTAGCTCTTACCAAGAGAAGATGAAATCTAAGTCTTTTGGGCTTTGAAATCTCCTCTCATCCACAAAATGTGAAGTCGTAGATTGAGCTTCAGCCTTGATTAAGAGGTAGGAGACGACCCAAACAATAAAAATAGAGTTTTACATTGTTATTTCGTGGTTTTAAGTGGATTTAGCATTTTCAAAAAACTAGCACCTCAGGCGCCAACCTCACAAATTTTTAGATTTTGATTTTCCTTGAAAATCTGCTGAGCACCGCAACACGTCAATCTTTAATTAATTTAACTCACCACTTATACTCATAATTAAACAATTTTTTAACACATAATTCTACAAAAAACACAAAACTTATATTTATATATAAAATTTGAAAGATTATGAACTAACTGTTTTCAAGCCAACACACTTAATTCAGTGTTAAAATCTAGCCAACAAACTAACACTGAAGCCTAAATATCAAACATTTAACAAACAATGCATATAAGGTTTCGCAATAAAAGTAAATCAAATTTAATACAAACACATAACACTTAAAGCAATAATAACTACAAACTCCGTACTAAAATGAGCTCAAACATCTTCTTCACTATGATCTTCTTGAATGTTTCCCATGGATTGGTAGCACACGTACAAGTTGTAAAAAGGTCGATGAGGAAATTCATCTGTCGATTCTTCTTCAAAACATGCATTTTTATTAAAAAAGCACACAAAAAATTTTTCAATACGTCCAATCTATTCGAAGTGTTCTTTCATCCTCCAATCTAGATGGTCAAGCATTTCAGATATATTTCCAATTGAATGCATAAGATTCTGTACCTCTTTTCCCAACTTATTAATCCTTTTTAAGAGTGCATTTGAACTAATGTAAGGTTGAATAGGTGATGAATTTTGATATTCTTAATCCATCAATATATTCATATCCTTCTCTTCCCCAATTTCTATGAAATTGCAATAATCTTCTGGGTCCATAGGCTTCTAAGGGAGAAGCACTTTTTCCCAACTTTCATAAGGCACTTGTGACTGGCTACATAGTAGGAATATGGTAGATGGATGTCCCACTCCAGAAGTTGATCCATTGATGATTAAACCCAAAACAAAATTTACTATTAAAGTACCAACATCAATAGGTCTTCTGATTTGAATACAATAATTCAAAATCGCACTTTCCTTTGTCACTTTATCGACTTTCATAACAGGAAGTAGTTTTGATGCAATAAAGAAATGCCACACCTTTGATGCAGGATTCAATAATGATGATAAAAAATTACATGTCTGTTATCTATGGTCTCCCAATTTGCATCTTCATCATCAGTAAGGTATCGATAAAGTTCATCCATATTGTCTCTCGTAGGGACAAAATTTGCATAGTGACAAATAAGAATCCTTTTAATCATAAACATATCATTTATTCTCAAAGGAGTAAATCGTACCCATCTTTCTTGAACATAGATGACTCCTTGATTAATTCCATGAAAATTAGCATAAAAATCCTTCACCATAGGAACTACTACAGCGGAAGTGGTATAGAATAATACTTCCCAGTGTCTCTGTTCAATAATCTCTCCACTCGAGTATTCAGTGAGTTAAATCCTCGAGTCATAAAGCCTTTCTCCTTGATTAGTCTCTTCTTCACAAGAACTCAATTGTATAACTTTTGCACATTAAAACTGACGAACTTCATCCTATTGAAAATTTCATATCTAGCGGTTTCTTTAGAGTGACAAGCGATATGATTTGAAAAAAGGTGGCTTTCCCTTCTTTTTCCCCGCTTTAATATCTTTAGGATTGCATTTTTGGGAGTTACTAGGAGGAAATCTAGCCAAAAATAGCCAAAAACTGCATTTTAAATTGCACATAGTCATTTCTGTCGCCACGACGCTTTTGGCGCCAGGATCAGATTTTTTGCATTGTTTCGTTTTAAATCCATACGACTCTCAAATTTTCCAATTAAGTCAGCAAATAAAGATTTTTTAATGTATTTTCTTAATATGTAAATCTCTCAAATATACAAAATTCTTAACGAATATATATATATATATATATGTATGTATATCTATATATATACATACATACATGNGTATAGAAAAGAAGGCAACCTCTCAAAACAACAAAAGGAGTTATTTGATATAAGGGAGAGGCAACAGATCACCGGATAAAAGGAAATCCAGTGGGGGAGGAATCCTTCTGCTCTCTAAAGGTTCTTCAGTAGAGAGACCCCTTCTAGCTAGCCAATTGGAGGGTCTATTTCCTTCTCTGTGGATGTGGGAGAACTTGATAGAGCAATTCTTAAGCAATTGATGAATTCCAGAAATCCAGCTGATTAAATTCCATGGGGTATCATAAGAACCATGTATAATATTAATAAGCTGCAAGGAGTCAGATTCAACCCATAGCTGTTTAAAATGGCAAGATCTGGCTAAATTGATGGCCCAAAAGACAGCTTGACATTCTGCTTCAAGAAAGTTTAAATCTTTAACAGGAGATTGATAAAATAAAATACATCTCCCCTCATGATTCCTGAAGACACCACCAATACCAGCAGACTGAGATTTATAGCTACCATCAGTGTTAACTTTGGTCCATCCAAGCTTTGGGAGAGTCCAACAAATTTTTAAGATTTTGGCAATGTGAGGCTTGAGAGATGGGCTCAGCTCCAACACAGCTTCAAACTTTTTAAATTTAATCAATTTTTGTATAAAAGCAATACAATTTAGACCTACCTTCATAGGATCTAAATGGGAGTTGTCATTCTTTAACTGGTCTCTAGCCATCCAAACAAACCAAGCCACAATGCTGGGGATGTCTTGAAAATTGAATCCCCTCCAAACAGAACAGCAATTATAAAAAACCTCCCATGTTAGATTCATAGTTGGGGTCTTGAGTTTACCATTCACAAAAGACCAAACATCCTGTACCCATGGGCAGACAAAGAAAAGATGGGTAATAGTTTCCTCATGGGACAGGCAGAAAATACATCTAGAGGGACCCCTCAGACCCTTCAATTTCAATATATCATCAGTGGGAATTAATTTTAAGAATAGTCTCCATATGAAGAAAGACATGGATGGAGTGAGGAATTTATTCTAGATTGTATGGCCCCAATGCACCACCAGTTAGGGAGGCTGAGAGGAGATTAAGTTCTTTTTTTATAGCAATTCTATCTTTTACTCCAGGGTTTACAGAAAGTTTTTGAATATTGTATATTTGAGAAGGGCTGCAGAAAGGAAGAATTGGAGTAAGATTCCACTTATCATGTTCCCAGATGTCCTTCACAAGCAATGGAGAGACTGGGGCATTATGATCTTGAAGAAGGAAGCCTTCCAAAGACCAATTATCCCACCAAAGGTTTACCAAGCCCTCACCAATCTCCCAGACATACATTTGTTCAGCATCCTTCCTAATCTGTAACATCCTTTTCCAGATGGGGGAATCCCCTAAACCCACAGAAAGTTGGGTGGGGTGTTGATGCTTGCAATATTTGCCCCAAAGGAATTCAGCCCAAAGGGAGGACTGAGATCTAAATTTGAACCAGAGTTTGCAGAAGTTAGTGTGCATAATTTGGGGGAAGGACTTGAAGCCTAACCCACCCTCCTCAAAGGGTTTACACACCTTAGCCCAAGTTGTCCAGTGTTTTTGCTTCCTTTGGCCAGCCCATAGAAATCTATTGAAGATCCCTTCTAATAATCTCTGAGAAGACTTTTTCAAGATGTTCATTTGCAGTAGATAGGATGGAAAAGCAGATAGAACACTTTTCAGGAGTGTGATCCTACCCCCATTGGATAAAAAAGAATTCTCCCATGCTTGTAATTTGCATTGAACCTTATCAATTATGTGATCAAATTGAATGTTTTTAGCTCTTCCTTTGATAAGAAATGCCCCCAGATATTTTGACAGGAAGGTGGCTGTTTGTGAAGCCAGTGAAATCAGAAACCCAGGTATTTAAATCACTTTTGCATTGTTTACTGAAAATGGAGATGGACTTTTGCTTATTTAATTTCATACCAGAAACATCCTGAAAGATTTCCAGATTCTGCATGAAAAATTTAACAACAGCTTTGGAAGCTTTTGAAAAGAAAATGATGTCATCAGCAAAATCCAAGTGATTGATTAAGGTGGAAGATCTGTGGCTATAAAGGGAGTGAGGTTTCTTGGATGCCAACCCATTCAAGCTTCTGGATAAGTAGTCAAAAACTAAGATAAAAATGGTAGGGGAAAGGGGGTCACCTTGTTTTATACCTCTAGAAGCACTGAAAAAACCATGGGAGGATCCATTGATGAAGATAGAATGGAAGTTATTGGTCAGCCATCTGTTGATTAGAGAGACAAAGGAGGGGGAGAAACCTTTAGCAAGAAGAACCTGTTCAATGAACTTCCAGCTGATAGTATCATAAGCCTTTTTGATATCTAATTTGAAAATAAAGTTGCCTCCTCTAGTGATTCTGTCCAAGTCCAGTACCAACTCTTGGGCCAAAAGCACATTATCAACAATACTTCTATCCTTGATGAAGGCTGACTGATTCCTGCAGATGAGCTGATTTAGGTGAGGTTGTAATCTTTGAACTAATACTTTGTTGATTATCTTAGAAATAATAGAAGTTAGACTAATGGGTCTGAAATCTTCCCATTTGTGAGAAGTTTTGTCCTTGGTAACCAAGGTAATGGTAGATGAGGAAAAGTATTTAGGGAGGTCACCCCCCCAGAAAAAACTTTGGACAGTAGCAATAACATCACCCTTCACAATAAGCCAGGCCTTTTTATATATATATATACTTTTTCTCTTATACTTTTTCTCTTAGTGATTCAGATCACTTAGTCTTTCCACAGAACTTCCAAGACACAGCTGTAAGGAAGGGTAACAACTGTTGCATTCATCCTTTGGGCAATAAGGAAGGAGAACCAGCTGTTTATTTCTCACCCCAAGAAATTCACAACATGAATGAACAAGTGAAATTTACCTTAGTAGGAAAATTTCTTCTAGGCCACCCTAAAATGGAATTAGTCAGGAATTACTTTGCTTCTTTAAAATTCAATGGAGATTGGCAGGTTAGAATATTAGATGGCATGCATCTTCTTATCCAACTTTTAGGGGAGGAAGACTATGCAAGATTGTTTGCAAAACAAGCTCTTCAAATTGGAGGCACCACCATGAAAATTTTGAAGTGGGATCCTGGTTTTGATCCTAGTAAGGAACCTCCTATAGTTCCCTTATGGTTTAAATTACCTATCCTCCCAATTCAATACTTTAATCTTAATGCTCTATTCAATATTGCAAGTGCATTAGGGAGACCCCTGAAGGTTGATGCTCCTACATATAACAAAGCTAAACCTGGTCTAGCTAGAATCCTTATATAAAGAGATGTAACCCTCCCTGAAATTAAAAGGCTCTGCATTGATACTGATAATGAGGGATTCTAGCAGAATGTGGTTTTAAAACAGAAACCATATTATTGTTACCACTGCAAGATGTTTGGACACACCAAGGATAGATGCTTCAGGCTTCACCTTCCCCCGAAGAAGAGTGTGTCAACTCAGGAAAGGATTAATTAGCCTACTCCCCCAGAACCTACAGTTTTTTGTGAAATTCTCTCCAACTGGGATTTGAGAGGATATGTTGGACACACCTAGAAGCTCAACAACTCCTTTTAGCTCCCCTGCTCCCAATAACTTATCCCCCAGACACTTCAGGGAGGAGGAGATCAAATAACTACTATAACTCCCCTAACTGATTCACTAGATATATATGAGGCATCTAGGGAGATTAACAAGAAAGATACTCCAGTCATAGAAGCCCCTGAGAAGAAAGACATAGCTGAAATGAAACTCCTATTGGAAGAGGAATGGCAAACACATAATCCAAGAAGAAGAAAAAAGTTACTGTCAGAAGTTCAGAAATTAAAAGAAGGAAGCAATTGGGGCACAGGTGTTCTAAATATTAGAGGAGCTCCTCCTCCTAGAGGAAGGACCAGATCAAGATCTCAGCCTTCCCTCCATTTCAATCCCTCCAATGATTAACATGTTGCGTTGGAATATAAGGGGCATCGCCCATCCACAGTTGTTAAGAAGACTGATTTATCTCAACAAAAAATATAAACTATGGTGTTTTGCTATACTTGAACCAATGGTTCAACAAAACTCCCATAGAATTATTAACATATTCCATGGTTCTTCTCATTATGCTAACAAGAATAATAAAACTTGGTTCTTTTGTAGGAAAGAAATACAATGGAGCATTCTTATTGACCATCCATAGTTCATACATCTTTTACTTCTAGTTCAAGGCCATCTGGAGTATGCAACCTTTATTTATGTTGGAAGTCTCAAAGTAGATAGACAGGAGCTTTAGGAGGGCTTACATCTCATCAGCACAAACATGAACTCTCCCTGGTTGGTAGGGGAGATTTCAATTGTATCACTACTGCAGCAGAGAAATTTGGGGGGAGACCTCCCAATCTGTCCAAAATGACTTTCTTCAATGACCAAATTCAGCAAGCTGGATTGTTTGACTTGGGATACCAGGGTCCTAAATTCTCTTGGAAAAGGGGTCTTCTGTGGGAAAGACTTGACAGGGTGTTAGTGAATGACTACTGGAATAAACACTAACTCCTAACCTTTGTTACTCACTTAACCCTCACTAGTTTTGATCATAAACCACTTCTTATATCCATTACTTCCCCTAGCAGTACCACATATCATCCCCTTTTCAGATACCTTAATATGTGGTCCACTCATCCCCTTTTCATCGGCTGTGTTGCTTTTAATTGGATGGGTATTGATCATACTGACCCTTTCATCAAGTTCAGCCTTCTTCATCTGAAAACTAGCAAAGCTTTGAGGAAGTGGGGTTGGAAGACTTTTGGGAAGGTTTTCTCCAATGCCTTATCTGCTAAAAAGGAAGTTGAGAAACTAGAAGCTGCTGTTCAAAATAATACTGCCACTGAGACTGATCTGCTTACTGCCCAGACTAATCTGCTTAATGTTATTGACATACAAGATATGTTACTCAAACAAAAAGCTTCCATTAACATCTTTACTAAAGGTGACATAAACACAAAGTTCTACCATGCTTATATAAGTTACAAGAGGATGTGCAATACCATACACTCTATTTACTCTACTGAGGGTAGATGGATTAATGACAATAATCTTATTGCTTTGGATGATGTTAAGTACTACAGTTCCCTTTTGAACTCTTCAGCTGATCTTAATACTGACTATGAAGACTACTTTACTAAAGAATTAGATTACACTAATCAGCTCAATCTCACTGAACCCCTTTTGATGAGGAAATTTAGGATACCTTAAACACCATTGATAGCTCCAAAGCAACTGGCCCTGATTGTTTTACTACTAACTTTTACAAAAGAGCTTGGCACATTATTAAGAAGGAGGTAATTGAGGCAATAAGGAGCTTCTTCAAGGGGGCCAATCTTCCTAGCAATTTTGGAGACACTTCTATTGTGCTAACCCCTAAAGGAGATCTGCAGAAGACTTGGGAACACTACAGGCCTATCAGCCTCACATCTGTCATAAGTAAACTCATAAGCAAGATCATAGTTAGAAGACTTCAACCTCATCTTGACAGGATTATCTGCCCAAACCAGAATGCATTCATTAAAGGGAGATCTATCACTGATAATGTGTTGCTGGCACAAGAACTCATTATGGATTTGGATAAATTTTGTATATGGGGAAATCTAATTTATAAATTAGATATTAAAAAACCTTATGACACCATTGAGTGGAAATTCATTTTGGGGGTTCTTGTAGCTAGAGGATTTCAACCTGAATTTAGTAAACTCATCCACAGATGGCTCATAAATAATGAACACTCTATTCTTTTCAATGAAAAAGCCTGGGGTTCTTTCACTGCTACCAGAGGGCTCAAACAAGGTGACCCACTCTCTCCCACTACCTTTATTATTATTATGCATTATTTCTCTAGAATGCTTGACAGGACCATTCTCAACCAACATTACTCCAGATTTCATCATAAGTCCAATAAAGTTATTTCACACCTCATGTATGCTGATGATATCATGATATTCTCTAATGTTCATAAGAAAGCAATTAAAAAAGTCTATCAATGTCTGAAACAATTTTAGAACTATTATGGGATGGAGTTTTTCCTTAGTAAATGCCACCCTATATTTAACAAGAGGGCTTCCTCCATTTATAAACATTGGGTCTCAGATTACACTAGATTTTCTATTGCTAAGTACCCTTTAAATCATTTGGGGGTCCAACTCACTTGGGGAGATCAAAGCTGACCAAATTTGATGAGGTTTTTTGGAAAATTCAGAAAACCTTATCCAACTGGTCACATTCTTTCTTGTCTAATGGGGGTAGAGTTACTCTTCTCAGAAGTATACCAACTACCTTCCCCTCATATATTCTTCAAACCAATTACTTAAAGAAAAGCACTCAAATTCAGTTGGAGAGAGTCTTTGACAGATTATTATGGGCAGGTCAAAGACAACAGCTCCATTGGGCTTCTTGGCAAAAGGCAGCTAAACCTATAATGGCAGATGGGATGGGGTTCAAGGGACTCCATCAAATAACACAGATTAATTTTTGTAAGATGTGGATTAATTTCAGAACCCAAAGTTCTCTATGGGCTAAGTTCATGAATGGTAAATACTGTAAAGGCCAGCATCCTTCTTTCATCTCCAAAAAGCTGGGGGACTCCAGAATTTGGACTAATATGCTTAAAATTAGACTCCTTGCTGAAGATATGTACATATGAGATTTGGGGAATGGTCAAGTGAACTTTTGGCTTGAACATTGGTGTCCTAAAAACTGGCTAGCACACCCCCCCCCCTCTGACTTTAACCCTCAACTCTCTGTTTATGATCTTTGGGAAGGGGACTCCTGGTCTGTTACTAAGCTCCAATCCATTCTACAAGAGCCCCACCTATCTCAAGTCACTAAGGTTGTTTTTTATAAAGGCAGGAAGGACAGTATTATCTGGCATAGCTATGCTAACCAAAGCTTGACAAAAGCCATCTATGCCAAACTTTACTGTTGGGATCAAGTCCCTTGGGGTGAAGCCATTTGGAATAGATATCTATCCCCTCCATATCCTTCTTTTGTTGGAGATTCTTCAACAACCTTCTGCCAACTGAAGATATCCTTAAATTGAAGGGATTAAGAGGGCCTTCTAGATGCTATCTCTGTCTGAAATTTGAAGAGGATAATAATCACCTTTTCTTTAATGTCAGTTTGCTCAAGAGGTATGGAAATCACTCCTTATTAAGATTAAAGTTGAGGGCTTGGACAAGGACTGGTCCAATCTCAAAGATGGATGGCACAGTTGGAAAAGTAGAAAAGGTTAGTCCATTCCTTTTATTGTGGCCTGGTTCTTGTGGATGAGCAGGAACAGTAGAAAACATGAAGACAAGACAATTCAACACAATAAGGTTACTAGAAACTGTGTTTCCTACTTAAACAAGCTGATTCATGTCAAAAACTTCCCTAATATCAGCTTGCCTCATACTACTATAACCAAAAGTCAAAATAAGATTGAGAAGATCATTTGGAAACCTCCCGATCCACAAAACATGAAGATTAATACTGATGGTAGATTTTCTGAATGTGGTGCAGGGGCAGGGGGTTTTCAGAGATTCCTCCAGCAAATGTCTGTTATTCTGTCATGCTCCTATTGAGGACCATGATGCTCTAGAAGCTGAGCTTATTGCTATTTACTGGGCCCTTACCTTTGCACAGAAAGCTGCATGGCACAAATTGTGGATTGAGGTGGACTCTTTGCAACTGATTACCTTCCTCACCACAGAGAAACTGTCCTCTTGGCACCATATGCAATGGAAACAAAAAATTGGCAATCGTTACAAGATGTTTAAAGTCTATATGTCTTTTATATACAGAGAAGGAAACCAGCCTTCTAATTGGCTTGTCAGGCATGACCTCTATGCTAACTCCATCTATGTTGCAACAAGGCCTCCCACCCCTCTTGCCCTCCTACTTCATGGTAATAAGTTGGAAACTCCTCATCTAAGATTCAAGGATAATCAACTCAAAGATATTTAATCTTTAGGGGCTTCTTCTATTTCTTTCCCTTTACTTAGTTTAATTATACCCATGTATGTCTTAGTTTTGAGGATTGGTCACCCTCCTTTATAGTAATGGGACCTTTCCAGTGGAATCTTTTGTACTGCTTTTAATGATCAACACATATGGAGCCGAATAATGCTCCTTCCACAAAAAAAATAAAATAATATATATATATTTATATATATATATATATATATATATATATATATATATATATATATATATATATATATTAACAAAAGAGGGTTCTATTAGATCTCAAAATGAAGTTACAAGTCTATGGTGAGGGGCATGGAAGTTATCCCGTTGAAGTAAAAAAGCAAGGGAAGGGGAAGAATATGTGGAAACAATATCCTTTTGAGTTTGAGCTCCACTAATAGCTAAGAAATTAGCTGGTCTATTTCCATTTATGTAGATAAAGGAGAAATAGACCCTTGTCTCCATGAGTAACTGATGTATCTGGGTGATCCACTATTGTATGTGCCAAGGGGGAGTGTATTTGCCTTTCATGTAGTCCACAAGCTGAGAAGAATCCACTTCAACTTGTAGGGGAGTTCACTTGTTCAGTGTAGCCATCTTGAGAGCCCAAAATAGAGCAACTGTTTCAGCTTCCATAGCATCCTATGCCATAATTGGTGATTGAAAATGAAGCAAGCAATTCCTTCTGTAATCTCTGAAGACTCCTCCTATTCTAGCTTCCTTTGGAGAGAAATTTCCATCATTAATGATTTTGATGAAAGGAAACATAGGTTTTTTCCACATTACCTTGATAATTTTGAAACTTTTATGTTCAACTGTTTTACAAATGTTCAGGATGTTTGGGAAGCATTTCCATTGGATCAATTTTCTGATGAATGCCAGATAGTTGGCCACCACCTTTCCAGTAGTAGCACCAGTGTCCTCATGTTTGGCTTGATTTCTTGTAGCCCAAATAAACCAGGCAGTGATAAAGGGAATGTGACCAAACTTCAGCCCATTCCAGACACCTCAACAATTGCTCAGATTATCCCACTCCAACTTGATGGTGTTAATATGAAAGTGTGACTGCAGATCCTTCCACACCTGTCTAGAGAATTCACTTGTGAATAATAAATGATGGGGAGACTCCATATTCTCTCTGCATAAATAACACATAGAAGGTCCTCTTATCCCCTTAAGTTTCAATATATCATATGTTGGAAGTAGGTCATTTAGCACTCTCCAAGAAAAGAAAGAAATAGAAGGAGATAAAAATTTATTACACAAGCATTCTCCCCAGGACACCTTATCCCAGTGGTATAGATTCTCATATATGTTTTTGGTCAAAATTTGATTAGAGAAGGAAGCTAAAACCAGTTTATCTTTTTTGTCTTTGTCAAATTGAATCTTAGTTACCTTGTTAACTAAGGTCTCAGTTATAAGGTGTGGAGAAGATTGCCCCTCCCATTAATCTTTCACCATAGTGTTCCTGTCGGGAATACCAGGCAAGGGGTCCAGGAAGTCATCAGGGCACCATCTGTCAAGATAGAAACTGATGTTTTCATGGCCCATCTCCCATATGTAAAGTTGTTCAACGGTTTCCCTCACCTTCAACATTTTGCTCCAAGTTCTAGAATCTCCCAGCCCTTTTGAGACCAAATTTGGTTGATCAAATCTGTAGTATTTAGAAAACATGAATTTTTCCCAAAGAGTTTCTTGTTGTCTAAATTTAATCCAGAGTTTGCACATGCTAATTTGTTGTAGCTGTTGAAGCCCCTTGAAACCCAGCCCACCTGCTGAGAAAGGTTTAGCAACTTTCTGCCAACTAGCCCAAATCATTTTCTTTCTCTTACCAGTCCAGAGAAATCTATTAAAGATCCTCTCCAATAGTATTTGTGTGCTTTTCTTCATCACTGCCACTTGTAGAATATACATGGGGAAGGTGGTGAGGATGCTCTTCAATAAGGTTATTCTGCCCCCATTAGAAAGGAAAGAATTGGTCCAACATTGTAAGGTGTGGAGTTGATTTTGTCAACTATCTCATCAAATTGAGTTAATTTGGTTCTTCCCCTACATAATTGTGCAGTCATATATTTAAAAGGGGTAAGCATAGTAGTGAAACCAGTAAGCTACATGATCCAATGCTTGCAAGAAGGGGAAGCTCTTTTGCTGAATAGTACTTGACATTTATCTTTGTTTACCATGAGTCCAGATGTATGTTGAAACTCCTGTAAACATGTATGTAGGTTCTTGGCAGTAGCCTTGTTAGCTCTAGATAAGATGATGATATCATCAACATAGATTAAATGACTAATGTCCAATATAGATCTGTGATGGTACATATTGTAACTCTTCATTTTGCAGGGTTTGTCAAGAAATTTGGAGAGGTAGTCCAAGGCTAAAATAAAAATTGTTGGGGAGAGGTCTCCTTGTTTCATCCCCTTATGGCCTTGAAAAATCCGTGAGCATTACCATTAATGAATACTGAATTGATATTCCCTTCAAGACATCTGGTGATAATTTAGCATGAATTAGTAAAGAACCCCCTTGCCCTCAGAATCTCAATTATGAAATCCTAATGAATCATGTCATAAGCCTTTTTAAAATCAAGCTTGTATATCATGTTACCCCCTCTACAGGGTTTCTCTACATCTAGTAGTAATTCTTGAGCTAAGAGCACATTATCACCAATACTCCTTCCCTTCACAAAAGTAATTTGTTTAGAGATGACAATTTGATGCAGAAGAGGTTGTAATCTCCTCACTAAGATTTTTTTATAATCTTATTGATCACATTGGTTAAACTGATAGTTTTGAAATGATTCCATTTTTCTTTAAGAGAAGATTTTGGAAGAAACACAATGGTGGTAGCACTGAAGTAATCAGGTAAATCATGGCCCTGAAAAAATATTGTATTGTAGTGATAACATCATCCTTAATTATCTCCCATGTTTTTTTTGTAAAAATCAGCTATAAAGCCATCAGGGCCTGCAAATTTGGAGCTATCAATAGAATCAAGTGCTTGTTTAATTTCCTCCTCTACTCGAACTTCAGCAAGATGTATTCCTGCAGTGAATTCATGATAAGAATTAAAGAAATTTGAGTCTACCTTCCCCCTTTGGGTGTTAGTCCTTTGCATTAATTGTTGGAAATAGTCAAAATTAGCAATCCCTCCATCATCTTTAATCCACTTGCCATGTTTGTCTTTAATAGAATGAATTTTATTACACTTCCTTTGATATTTGATACAAGCATGGTAAAACTTAGTGTTTCTATAACCATAAGAAAATTTTGTTTTGGCTGCCTTGAGAAATTATTCTTGCCAGTCCACTGCTGTTAATAACTTCTCATTAGCCTCAAGAGGGATGCCTCATCCACCTGTCCAAGGATAATGGCCTTCTCCACTGCCTGTATTTCGTTCTCAGCCTATTCAACCCCATTCATGATATTACCAAAAGTGTTCCAATTTTAGTTATTTAGAGCTTTTCCAAACATTTTCTACAATCTCCAGAGTTTAATTAGTGGGTTAAAATGATCACAATCCCTCCAATGTTCTTTGACAATGCAAGGGAATTCCTTGTGATTAGATCAGAAACTCAAGTACCTGAAAGAATTTTTTTATTCGTTTTAGTGATAGATAGCTCGAAAAACAAAATTAGCATAAGGAATATTAAACATGGTCTTCTCATAATCCTTTGAAGCAATTGGTGTTTGATGAAAGCTGGTATATCCATCTAAAAATCAAAAAATTGGTGGCTAGCTAGTCTATCCAATATCTGGTCCAAAAAAGATAAAGGAAAGTGGTATTTCATGGTGGCCTAATTTAATTTTCTATAATCTATGCAGATCCGCCATCTAATGACTTATCTTGTTGGTATTAATTCATTATTCTCATTTGTCACTATAGTCACTCCTCCTTTCTTTGGAATACAGTGAATTAGACTCACCCAAGCACTGTCTAAAATAGGATATATTATTCCCACATCTAACCATTTTAAAATCTCTTTCTTAGCAACTTCTTTCATTATCGGGTTTAATCTCGTTCACGGATCAACTTTTGATTCATGATAAAATTTTGTGCAATCAAATTGAAGGACTGATTTCTTTAATATCAGCTAATCTCCATCCAAAAGCTTTCATATATCTTTTTAAAGTTTCCAACAACTTTTATTTTTATGCTTCAATTAATTCTGAGGATACAATAATAGGTAATGTAAATGAATCTTCTAAAAAGGCATATTTTAAATGTGTAGGAAGTAGTTTCATTTCTAGTTCAGGAGGTTTCTAAATCGATGAAATCAAATTTTTGTTATTATCCGTAGGATCTAACAATCCATATTGTTTCCGAACGTAATCCAATTCTTCATTACTCACTTCCATAGATTCATCTTGAATTATATCTTCATCCTCATACTCTAAATATTCTTCTTCAATTTTATTTTCAAATGTATTCGTGAAATATTCATTGCTTAAATAGTCATTAATTTGCATTCTAAAGCATTCATCCTCTCTTTCTTTTGTTGGATATCTCATTGACTTTGAAATATTAATTATGACCTCTAGATTGCTAACTCTCATCGTTAATTGTCTTTTCTACACATCTATCAAAGATCTTCCTGTGGAAATAAATGGTCCTCCTAAAATGATAGGAATTTCCTTATCATCCACCATATCTAACATAATAAAATCCACAGGAAAGATAAATTTATCATCTTTTACCAAAACATATTCTAAAACTGTTATAGGATAAGTAATCGAACGATCAGCTAACTGAAGAGTTACAGCAGTAGGTGAAATTTCTTATAAACCCAACCTTCTGAAAATCAATATAGGCATAAGATTAATACTGGCTCCCAAATCACATAAAGCTTTTCCAAAAAATCTTTCACCAATAGCATAAGAAATATTAAAACTTCTAGGATCTTTGAGTTTTTAAGGAAGCTTTTCTTGAATTATAAAGCTACACTCTTCACCAAGTGCAACAGTCTCATTATATGTAAACTTCCTTTTTTTTATTAAGTATTTCCTTCATAAACTTCATATAGCTTGACATTTGTTCCAGGGCTTCAACAAGTGGAATGTTTATTGTCAATTTCCTTAATATTTCCAGATATTTTGTAAATTGATTATCTTTGTTTTTCTACTTCAATTTCTGAGAAAATGAAGGTGGTGGTCTTTCTATAGTAACTTTCATTGGTTTGAAAGGATATTATTACACAAAATGAAAATCTTGATTAGATTTCTCATTTTTCACCCCTTCTTTTTCAACTTCAACTTTTTTTTGAACTTTTGTTTCCGATTCTTTTCCACTTCTCAGCTGAATAACCTTAATTTCCTTTTTATTCTGATCTTTAGAAATAAATTCAACACTACTAGGCAACGTTCATGGTGGTCTATTGCTAAGTGTAGTATAAATCCCAATTGATTTTCCATATTTGTAATTGTAGCTCCTTGACTTTGTAATTGACTTCTCATTTGCAAAGTTAAGTTCTTCCATTAACAATTTCTTCTCCTTACTCTTAAAATTGCTATTGAAACCTATAGGCTAATAAGGTTTTTAGTTCAAATTCCCTTGATTCTTGGAGTTTCCTAATGGGTTAGCAACATTGCTCCCCCATTGTGAATTTACAACATTAGTGTTATTTTTACTCTAACTAAAATTCGGGTGATTTTTTCAGCCATGATTATAATAATTGGGATTAGGATTATTAGATTGGTTGTTTATGACATTTAAATTCTCATATGTAGATTGAGATTATATCATTTGTCCGAATGAATTTTACTCAAGAACAAGAGGTTAGTAAGAATAATTCATTCCATATTAATCTATCTTCTTTGATATTGCAGCAATTTGAGCAGCCAACATTGATATTGCATCAGCATCATGAATACTAGCTACCCTTTTTGTGTTTACCCTTTTATGGGGCCATTGAAAATTATTAGTAGCCATCTCCTCAATTAAAGAACACAATTCATCAAATGGTTTTGACATTAATGATCCACCATCAAAAACATCAATTATTGATCTAAGAGATCCAACCAATTCATTATAAAACTTTTAACTAATAACCAATCTAGCAATGCATGGTGTGGACACTTCCTAAGAAGATCTTTAAATATTTCCCAAGCTTTATAAATTGATTCCACTTAAACTAACAAAAGGATGTAATATCATTTATAAGCTTAGCAGTTTTTTATGGTAGGAAATATTTAGAAAAGAAATTTTGTGATAAGCCCCCCCAAGTTCTGATAAATCCAGGTGCTAATGACTTTAACCACATCTTATCTTCATCCCTTAGTGAAAAAGGAAGAAGTTTAAGTCTGACGACATCATTTGACAGTCCATCATATTTAAATGTAGAACACGATTCTAGAAAACTAGCAAGGTTTAAGTTAGGATCTTCAGTCAGTGTTCCCCCAAACTGATTATTTTGTATCATTTGTATAATAACAGGTTTAAGCTTAAAAGAATTGACAGCTACAAAAGGGTTTTGTATACTCAAATGAATTTTATCTGTTATAGGATTAGCATAATCTCTTAAATGTATCTGATGATGTTTATTTTCATTTCCAGAATTATTTAAGTTGCAAGACATATTGTTCAAATTATCTCTCTTTTGTTGTTTTGAAATTTTCCTAATTGTTCTTTCTAACTCCGAATCGTTAGGTGCTAAACCTAACGATCATAAACTACACATACACAAACACAATGAGTAATAAAAATAGGCAAACAAACTAAAATATAAAAGTATTTAATTAAAGTACAAATAGTTTTTCATTTCAAATAAAATTTTCTCAATTATAATATAATTTACTATTACTCCCTGACAGCGTTGCTAAAAACTTTAAGCACAAGTGTAGCTGTTAGCACTAATAGTAAATATACAGTTCAATCCTAAAAAAAAACTCAGTATAAATAATTTTATCTTTGAAAATCTCTAAGCTACCAAACTCGTAATAGTAATGCAAGTATACATATCGCTCAAGTAATAAAGGGCTCTAATTGAATTCTAAGTATCGATCCCATAGGGAGTTGGAAATTGTTATGGTTATAACATCGAACAAAATATTCAAACTATAAAACTTAAGTAAGGAAAATAAATCTAAAGTAAATTTAATCTGAGCTAAATGAAATATAGTTAAAAGAACTAATAAAACTAAACTAATTACCAACCTTCAAAAGTAAACTTATAAAGATAAAACAAAGTTTTGAAACAAAGAGTTCAAATTTAAGAAAGTATCCTTCCCCTATACAATGAGTTTATGGAAAGTGAAGAAATTAAAATCATTTAAAATATATATAAAATTGTATTGTGCCAAATAGGAGCAATCCTATTCTTTACTATCTGAGAGTTCATAAAGAACATTGACTAATCTAGAAGTTGGTCCCTAAATTCGTGGTTAGGTTGAGCGGATGCTGGCTACCACTCCAGAGTTCTCACTTCTCCCACGCCCGAGGCCTAACAATCTCACTTCACTCTCCAAGCAACTTGACCAAATTCGGGATTTTAATCTGTCACCTTAAAATCTCCAATTCTGTGCCCATCAAACTATATTTCCTTATTTATTTACATGCAACCCCATGAAATGCATTCTCACCCATGAAACTGAATGTGACTCTTACCTTGTTGTAGAAAGCATAGACCTTTTAGATTGTATCTTTCTCAAAAAATTTTAACCTTTCAATTGGCCAAAACAAAAAGTAAATGAAGATCATAGTTCGAATCATCAGACTTTATTGACATTTAAAACCTTACAAAACAAAACTAATTCTTCACAAAATCATCTCTCATCGTAGGGAGAAGGAAAATGAAAACTAATCATAATTCATGAGAAGGATATGATAAAACATAGATTTCATATATAAAAATAAGTTTACAAAACAACCAAAAAAATGAACACAACTTTTCTCACACTACTTCCCAAGAAAATCCCTAGAAGTTCAATTTAAACACTTTCTCTCTTTACAATCATACTCAATTATCTCTTAGAAGTGTAATGAAGAAGAAATATGTCACCTTCCCTCTCCTTTTACAAACCTAGAAGAAAATCCTCA
Organism: Phalaenopsis hybrid cultivar; assembly: GCA_002079205.1. NCBI lineage: Eukaryota > Viridiplantae > Streptophyta > Magnoliopsida > Asparagales > Orchidaceae > Phalaenopsis > Phalaenopsis hybrid cultivar. The sequence goes on from JXCR01060722.1 coordinate 124,921, forward strand.
ATTGTCTCTCAGGCCAAAACCTTACTCTCTAAATCATGCCCCCCATTTCTTCTCTAGGCTTCTCTCCTTTTAATTAGAGCCATCCTTCTTTCAAAAGAAATTCAAAATTCACTCCAATGTTTACCCCAAAAGCCAAACCTTTTTGCACCAAGAGATAACTCCCTTCATCCAAGAGATATATCTCTTCATTAAAGAGCCTTTCAAAGTGTTTAGATACATTGAACCACTTTATGGGACGTTTGAATTACTTGGAGCCCTAAAAAACCTCTAAAAATTTATCACAAACTGCCTTACTCCATCTTAATGTGTTTTTGGTGCTTCTGGAACCAGTCTAATGAAGTCCACATAGTTCTTTAGATTCTGGCACTTCTGGCACCAGTCTAGCACTTCTAGCGCCAAATTAGAGCCTCTGGTTCTAGCTTAATGAGGTCTGTGCTATTCTTTGGATGATGTTGCTTCTATCACCAATCTGGCGCTTTTGGCACCGCTTCTCTATAAAATGGCTCCTCTGGTGCCAGTTTCTGTCTCTTTTGGTGCCAAGATCATGAAAATCTAAATTTCATCCTTTTTGCTACTTTTTGGTCTAAATGCCTAAAATTGATATTCCTACAACAAAAAACATGAAATTACCCTTCTTTAAAGTGCAATATTACCAAAATAAACCTAAAATGTATACATAAAATAGAACATTATTTTAGTGTATTAATAGTCAGCAAGAAAGTCTTATGGCAAAATCAAATGCTTCTAAGGATGAAAAACTAGACCTCAACATAAAGTGAGGTCAACACAAGTATATGTATCGTTTCAAGTATTATAGAACTTTCTTTAAAAATCCCAGTTTTGAACCCAATGGGAAAGCTGTATCTTTTTAATAATGACTTAGAAAAATTTCTATCTAAATTGCAGATAAAAATTATAGGAGAATGCTGTCGAAATATTTGTAAAGGATTTAAAAGAAATTTATGTGCAATCTAAATTTAGACAGAAATTAGGAACAAATTTTAAAAGGCTAAAAAATTTTAAAATACTAATAAAGTTTAAAAGGGTGGAATATTAAAAAAAAATATCTTTCCACTTGCAAAGAGATCTTAATCAGTGTAAAAATTGAATGATTAAATATAAAATGATGTATTATGACAAACAAGAGCATACCTATTCTTTAACTCTTCTCAATGCTAGCAAAGAACATTGACTAACCTTACGTTTGTTCTAGCTTGTGTAGTAGTGATGAGTGGATTCTAGCCTCTCACTTCTAGATTACCCATTTTACCCTCTCTATAGGACCTACTAGGTACCCTTAGATCCAAACTCAAAATCAAATGACAAAAGAATCTAGACTGTCACCTGATACACCTAAAATATATAGACTTTATCTACACATTTTTATACATTTTTTTGAGATATTTCACTTTTATGAAAGCTATTTGTGTGTTTTTTTCTTTTAGATACAATCAAATGGTTGAAAACTAGTGAAAGGAGTGAAAAATGATCAAATTTGGAGCAAAAATGAAGAAGGTGTGAAATTGAATTGAGACACCTAAGCGCATTGGACTGGCGCATATGCGCCAGTGAAACAGAGAGAGCCATCAATGATTCAGTGCCAACCCTCATTTCTATCACAATACGCTGCCGTCGCCGCCTATAGCCACCAACACCACTACTTTTCTTTTTATTTTAAGTTGTAATTCGTATTGTATATAAAGTAAGAGATTCAAAGGAACTTCAAGACTGTGGTGGATAGGATTTAAGATAGACTTTTATCTTTGTGACTACATTTGATTTTAATTTAGACTTCTTGTTTGTTTAAATGATTTCCACTTTCAAATTTAAGTGTGGTTGTGTTTTCTCCATGGGTTCTAAATAGTTTTCTTTATCTTTTTCCTCAAAATGATAAGTGATTATGTATTGGATGGAAGTTGTGTGAAGTATTAGTCTTTAATGTTGAAAGGAGTTGTTATGATACTAAACCTTGTACTACATTTACTTCTTGATTTGACTAATTAAGATGTTAATATCTGTTGTGAGAACATGTAAGATCTGAGATGGTATTGACTCAGTCAACATATGGTAAGAATCACATGAAATAGTATGGATGAGAATGTAATTCATATGATTAAGTGCAAATAAATAGGGAAATAAACTATGAAGGGTGTAAAATTAGAGGACTTTAGAGTGACAGGCTAAGGCCCCAATTTTGATTTATAGTTTTAGGTTTTGATACGAGATGTTAGCCTCCAGGTGGAGGGAGAAGAGGGAGTATATTCCTTACCTAACCCGTCTTCAAGATTATTCAATCTTTAAATTAGTTAATGTTCTTTATAGCATCTCTAGTAAGGGTAAAGAATATTATTGCTCTTATTTGGCACAACAGTTTGAATTCATCCACAACACAATTCCTATATTTTTTACTAATTCATAATAAAGAAAAATATATTTTATTTATATTGCATTCATCTTACAAGTATATAGTTAAGCTAGTTAGTAGTTTACTTTATTTCAATTATCAAAAGTTACAGGAAGAATCAAACTTTCATTCCTATTATAGTATCTAGAGTTTATGTAAGAAAATGTTGCTAAGTAGAATTTATTATCTAATTTCTTTTGTTTTGTAGATGCATATTGTACTTTTCCATGTGGGTTCGATATTTGGGGCTTAATCAAAAAGTCATATATTACTTGATAATGATACGTATACTTGCGTAGTATCCTATATTTAAATATATAAATTGTATTCTTATTTTCTTCAAATTCAAGTTTGTGCCTAGTTGTTCCTCTTGATCAAGTTTTTGGTACCATTGCAAAGTAAGAGTTATAATTAAAGAAAAATTAAGAATATAATCACATACATCACATTAACATAGATAAAGAGTTGGGATCATTACCCTAAAAACATCAATTCTACTCTTATCAATACTTATATTCCTATCTATTAGCACTTACCCTCAAACGATTGTGATGTCTCTATCCAAACTTAAGTGTGATACTATCTAGTTGGGTGAAATCATAGCCCTCCCGGGTCATTATTTTTCACAATGGATTTTAGCATCACAAATGGCCAATTTGTAGAGTAAATTAAAAGATGGTAAAAATACTCTTACAAATTTTAAAATAGAAAGATATCTTTAAATCATTCTCATCCCACATGATTAATTCTCATATGTACCTAAAGTTTCCTTTAAGCAATCTCCAAACTGGTCATATAAAATCAAAGACTCGCAAACTATTACACATACTTTCACCACTAAGAACTCACGCACCCTCTAGTGCCTCTCTTTCGAACATCCAATGGTCCCATTTAATAGAACTCAAAGAATAACTAAGTTTCACTTCAAGCACCCCTTTATAATTTGTTCAAATTCATTGCATCTTCTAGAGAAATAGTTTCTGGCACTTTGACACCCATCACGTCAAATAGCTGGTGCCGCCATATGATGTCGTGTCATTTTGCTCTATGTTGCTCTCATTTTTTAAAAATCCATTTCTTTTACTTGAAGCTAAAAAACATGCAAAATACCTTCCCTTAAAGTACAATATCGTAAAAAATGTGCATAGAATAAACATTAAATGTATATTAAAATAAGTAATTTTAAGGTGTATCAATTGTTCTTCCCTCACAAAGTTAGCATCTATCAACATGATCAATGATGATATTCTCCATTCCACTCACCAAACTATTCTTCTCGTACGATTGGTAGAAAGAAGCCTGAGCAAATTCCTTAGCAAATTTATCATCGATCCACTTGTTGGTGCTATACAGATTCACTTGAGTATCTTGAAAACAAGCGAAACTATTGAATTGCAGTTTCAACTACCAATCCATATGCTCGTATTGGTGGAACAACTTTATTTACTTTGTATGCAGAAGATAAGTCTCTCCTTCAATCTTCTCAAGTTTGTCCATAAGTTGCTCCAAACTTAATGTAAGGTATCCATTGAAGTAAGTTTGAGCATCCTTTTGCACCAACTTCTTATCTTCAAATCTCCCTTTGTGATTGCTCCCCTTGATCTCTCTAATGAAATTCCCACTCTTACATTTCTTTAAAATACTTAGGAATGTCGTAGGGATACTTCAAATCCTATACTAGGTAGTTTTATATAAAGTAAGAAGAAAGGAAACCAAATTTTTGGCAGTTTAAAGGTGTTATTCAAACTGTGGCACTATAGCACCAAACAAATATATTCAATTCTAAAATTTCTTTCTTCCACACTTTAAATAATTTAATATAGTAATATTTTGTGCAAAAAAATTGTATAAGTCTCACAACTATCATATAGTACTCATCACAACAATAATTCAAATCTAAATCACATTGATAACTATGGGTTGCGTCCCACAAAGCGCTTGGTCTAACATCGTCAACCCGACACAACCAATGTTATAATAGGTTTGACACAACATTCGGATCTCTTCAAATGCAAGACTCTTTGAAATCATGTAAGCCTTTAATTTGTGTTTATTTACCTTAATTACTCTCTTAATTTTGGGATCTTCAATATCATCTGCTCCTTATGGACATTCTCTTATTATCACAATAATTGGTCCTCACCATCAAGATTTAAGTTTTCCTAGAAATAACATCAAACTTAAATTATAAAGTAATAATTCTTGACCATGCTTAAAATGTTTTTTAAGAATTTATTGATGATGACCAAATTTCATTTTCTCCTTATAAACTTTGATATTCTCATAAGCTTCTTTTCTCAATTCATCAAGCTCATGTAATTGCAGTAATCACTTCTCTTCAGGATCTTTCAAATTATAATTAATCTCTTTAATTGCTCAGTAAGCTTTATATTCCAACTCAACTAGCAAGTGACATGCTTTTCCATATATGAGCCTTTATGGTGTCATTCTTATAGGTGCTTTACAAGCAGTCCTATAGGCCCATAAAGCATTATTAAGTCTAGCAGACCAATCAGTCCTTTTAGGATTTACCAATTTTTTAAATATTTTTTTTAATTTCTTGATTGGATACTTTTACTAAAGCACTGGCATGCAGATGATAAGTTTTGGAAATATGATGTTTAATCCCAAATTTTTAAGTTAATGTTTTAATCATTCTATTGCTGAAATGACTTCCTCCATCTGAAATGATAACTCGTGACATTCCGAATCTCGTGAAAATATATTTTTCTAAAAAAAAATTGCTACACTTTTAGCTTCACAGCAAGGTAAAACAACAACTTCAATCCATTTAGAAACATAATCCATAGCTATTATATTATAATCCTCGAAATGATGGTACAAATGGTCCCATGAAATCCAATCCCCAAAGATCAAAGACTTTAACTTCAAGAGTAAAATTTAGGGGCATTGCATCTCTTCTAGAAATATTGCTTGCCATTGACATCAATCATATATTTTTATATAATTATTAACATCTCTAATTAAAATAGGCTAATAAAATCTAGATTGTAAAATCTTAAATATAGTTTTATCCACTCCAAAATGTCCCCCAAAATCTGATTTATGACATTTTTGAATAATTTCTTGAGTTTCTAATGACACACATCTTGTTGACCTCACAATTGGTTGAGGTCTAGTTTCCTCCTTGGTAGCCTAGGGTCTAACCATAAGAATTTCCTGTTAATTATTCCTAGAAGACTAGAAAGGAACCCGCACTATTAGAAATTCTAAACTCTTCTTTGCTCAAATTGAAGTTACACATATTAGTCATAACCTCTAGCACTTAGTAGGTAGGGTCAATATGAGGAAGCTCAAGAGGAGTTTCCCATAGGATGGTCAAGCCTTAGGACTATCCCTGAATGATCTGGTCTTGGTTAGGCAAGCTTATACACACTGCACTCTCTCACACCCCCCAAACCCTAGGACCCCTTGATTTAGTCTCCTGACTCCTTTTAGAAAGCTCATATGGATGGACCCAAACCCCTAGGCATTGGCTAAGAGGGTTAGGATCATCATATTGAGCATCCAAAATGAGTCCTCATATGGCCCCTATTGGTTTGACATGGCTTCATGGCTTACTTGCCCATCCTAGCCCAAGATCATCAAATTACCAAAATACCCCTACAACCCTAGTTTTTGCTAAAATTCCTATGATTTCCCAAAAAACATCCAAATTTGTCCAAAAGTCATTTCAAATCATTCCCCACAATCTAAATTTAGCAAAATTTCAAAATCACCAAACAACCCAAAAAATTGTCAAAATTACCAAAATGTCCCTCGTCACTCAAAATTTTCAAAAATTTCAAAAATTCCGAAAAATTCCAAAATAATCCCAAATATTTCTAATTTCAATTTTGAACCATCACATTGACCCAATTTGACCAAATGAATCCATTTTGATCAAAAGCCCCACATTGCCCTTAAAGGCTCAATTTCCCTAAATTAGCCTCAATCTTGGCCCATTTGACCCCAATCTTGCCCAATTTCAATCCCAAATCAAAATTCAATATCCCTAATCCTAATTTAAACAAAACTCAAGCCCAATTTGACCCAATTGTAAGCCCAATTCCAACTTAAATAAAAATGCACCAATTTTGACCCTATGTCCAAAATCCCCAAATTGACTTTTCAATTCAATTCAAAATCACTTGAAATCCTTCCAAAAATCTTCATGACATCTCTATCCAAATTTTGGCCCAAATTCACCCCAATTTCAAAAGCCGAAGCTCACCACACTTAATTCCAAAAGCCTAAATCCAAAGCCCACATGACATGAAATTTCTTCCCATCATCCATTTAATCAAAATCATTCCCTAAGTTTTAAATCAATGATCAAAGCATTCCATATTATGCCTCATGACAAAATCCAAAAAAAATATGCTATAAAATCCAAAATTCCCTTTCCATGCAAATGACCAAGCCAAGGACAAGCCATGAAGCCATCTCCAAGCCAAATGCAAGCTAAGTGAGTCATGCTCATATCGCTATGCTATTTTGAGAAAAAAAAGGAGGCTCTTTAGTGGTCCCCTCACACATGTCTAATCACTCCCATGACTCACTTAAGCACATCATTAGTACTATTCTACTTGGATGGGGACTTCACCATGCTAACCCAGCTGAACCACCTGATTTTCTTTAGTGCCCAAACCTTCCTTGATGGGTGAGCCCAGCCCCAAATCATGCATTGAACAAAATTAATCCAAAATGACTCTTAAGCCAATCCACTTTAATCCCAAACCTTTACACATGGCCAACCCTAATTAACTTCACCAAAACCAAGCCCTAATCTCCCTAACCAAATGGTGACTTGATCCTACTGCCTAACCCCTTGGATGCCTAAAAATACCATGGCCAAGAAAGCCCATATGGTAAAAGCCCTAAATTGAATTCATCCAAGTGGCAACAATCTACTTGGCCTGAGAGCCACCATGGCCCCTTCTATTTAAAATCACCCCCCACGACTAATGAGAGGAGTTGATGAAATTCTTAGGGGAGACCCTAACAAATTTTTCCTTGAGTTTCTTCAAGACCCCCTGAGTTCAATACAACCATATTCCAACCCTCAAACCAAATTTCTTAGCTTTATTTTAGAGCTTAAAATCAGGCTGAAACTATGACATAATTTCCCATAGCTCCACAGTACACCAAAGTCAAATTAATTGCACCCACACCATCCCATAAGTGAAAGAAGAAGATCCCCCCATAAAAGCCCCATCACAAGATCAACCTAGCATAAACTTTTATAAACACCCAAAATTGGTCTTGATCAAAATCCTACCTAGGAAATTCACCATGGCCCAAGGCTTAATCTAGGAGCTCTCTAAACTCAACTCGAGCTTTTGGAAGCACCCAATCAAGGTCACACGACTTGTGTAAAGGTATTGAAATCTCCCCTTACACCGAGACTATTTTAATTCTCCATGTTCATAGACTAGATTTAAGGCTTAATTAACCATATGAATATGTTCTCCTAGCTTAGACGCATCTATAAAAACAAATCTGAAGTGATTTGGTTGAGTATCGAGCGAGATATTAAGATTTGAAGTTTAATGGCTCTCAGGCTAGGGACTTGGGGACGATGAACGGATGTCGTTTGCTTTTGTATGTATTGGATGGATGGCTGAGATCACATTTAATGAAGTATCAGTGCGTGTACAACAGGTTGACTCAGCTGGAGACGTCCAACCAGAAGCGGACGCATGCACGGTTTGGAGTTGCCTAGGATGAGGTGGCGCCGCAGTGGATAAATAGAAAAATCAATATTTTTTGATTTATTTAAATGACCAGATATTTAAAAATCCATAACTTTGCTTAGAAAAATTATAAAAATAAAATAAATGTACTTTCATGCTCAGTAAATAGAGGAGAACCTTGTGGAAATGATTTAATATTTATTTGATGCACGTGTGATTTTTGATTAATTAGATAGTGTATTTCTTATTTGGATTCTCTATTTCTATGGACATTCCACCATGTCTTTTTTTTGCGGCTTTGGTTCTCTCTGTCATGAGGGATCTTCTCTGATTTTTTCAAGGTTTGGGGTGGTCTCAAGGTAGAGATCTCTATTTTTTAAGTGTATCATGCCTATTTAGGTAAAATAATTATATCAATTAAAATATTTATCAAAAAAATAAAAAACTTATTTTGGTAAGTTCATTGTGGTCAGAGGACCCTAGGAAAAATATAAAGTTGGTTTAACTCATTAAGAATAACCCTAATTATCACCAACCCCTAATAAAAAAAAGAAAATAAAATTGAAGTAATTATAAATGTAAATGGCATGAAAATCATTCCCTGCTATAATTTAATATCATAGGAGCTCCCCATAAAAATTTGAAGTCAATTGGAGTTAATTTGACCACAAAATGAATTATTAAAGTAAAATTGCATTTTTGGCATTAAAATAACTATAATAGTTAAAATACAACTAAAAAAATCGCCAAATTGCTTTTGGCAGCTCCTTGTAACCAGAGGAACCTAAAAAAGATAAAAGTGTAATTAAAATAAATACTTCATTTTTAAGCCATTTTTAAGCATTTAAATAATTAAAAATTAATTAAAAATCATAAAAATTACAAAATTGTAAAAACAGGCTAAAATGTCACGTTTGACTTCCTGATCACCTAGGACAAATTAAAATAATTTTCCTAATTTTCTAAGTTAAGATATTAATTTTTTAACGGCTTAAAATGAATTTTCTTTAACTTTCCACTAAAATAATTCCAGAAATTAAAATACAAACCCTAATAACATGAAATTCATTTCTCTGGGTTCCCTGGACTCAAGGAGATTTAAGAAAAATATAAAATTTAATTTTTCACTTAAATAATATTTTATATTTAATTAACTAAAAAAATAAATAATTCTAATAATTCAATGAAACCTCTAAAGTCATAGAAATTGGCCCAAGTGGTCCTCTGACTTTGGTGAACATCCAGTAATTTTCTTAAGGACAAAGCTTTGTTTTCGATGAGTTATTAAATTTTCATTAAAAATCTCTATTTTTGCATTAAAAATAATTATAAAATTAAATTAATTTAAAAAAATTGCATTTTCTCTTATGATGTTTTAGTTATCCCATGAATAGGGTAACATAAAATCTTAAAGGCATTTGAGTTTGATTTAATGCATTATGAGGTGTTAAGGCTTTAAGGGTAAAAGGGTAATTTTGGAATTTAAGCCTTAATTAATGTTTAGGCTCAAGGAAAGGGTAAATGGGTAATAAATTATCATAATTGGCATGTCTTGATGATTGAAATATGAAAGTGATAAATGGTCGCAACCAATCTCACATTGGTCTCACTAAGGATAAATTCATAATTTCTAAAATTGATGAAATTCGATATAGTTAAATTAGAAGATATTAGGGTTGAGGGTTTGACTTTCGAAGATCATAATCCATTAAATTAAAACCCCAATTAATGGTTTTAAAATGATTTATGATTCTTGATAAGGGGTAAAAATATGAATATTTAAATTTTCCTTAAAAAATTACAAATCTACCCGTTAAATTTTACGGCTTAATAAAGAGCTAGGCTTAATCAGATTTTGTATACCAAGGTTTAGAAAATGACCTATAAATAATTTGAAATATTTTCCAAACACTATAAGCCTATCTTTGAAAACCAAACCGGTGTCCCTCTAATCATGATCCTTTAGAAATCTTAGACTGTGAAATGTCTAGGACTCTAATTAAAATGTAGGGACTGTGAAATTTCTAGGGTATTACCCAAGAGCTTTTCATGATCCTTTGGGAATCTCGGAGGACACTTGGACGTATTATGATTTGCTTAATGAAATCATCCCAGAGATAAATAAATTGGACCCATTAGGGTATAACATAGGATCAGGTAGACACACCTCAAACCTGTGTTATCTACTTTTCCATGCAAAATTATACATATGCTTTGGAAATATTGACCTTTCAGGTGGAGGAACGGGAAGAATCGATACGTACACTATTAAGTTATTGCAATGCAATTTACTTTTATTTATCTGCACCTCTTGTTTCCTGCCCAGAAAGTTGCATGTGAAAACTGAAACTTTAGGGTAGCCATTGAACTGAAACCAAAACCAAAATTAAAAAATCAAAACAAGATAAAATCTATCACCATAATAGAAAAAATATAATATAACACGAAATTTAATCACAAATAAAAGAAAAATTGCAACCAAATTAAAATGTCTCTATCGGATGATCGGGAATCCCTTAGGAGGAGGTAACCTACTGTTACTAACAAGATTTTCCACGGGCTAAATGTAAGTATGGAAATCATTGAGTTTAGTTTAGTAAATTCATTTGGACTAAGTGAATTTGAAAAAAATAGTGGTGTCGGAACTAGGGAACCGTGGGATTTTAATCGGTGTCCCTCTAATCAATTTTAACATCCCTCATGATATTTAAATAACCATAACCTTATAAAATATTTGATTTGACATCAAGGCTTGACACATTAGAAAACTTAAACTCGCCATGACGAGGAGCTTGGAGCCAGCATTTTGGGCAACACGACAATCTTTAACAGCAAAACATGTCTACACTAGCTAAACCATTCCTTAAAATTAAACAATCGAGCCGTAGGATTTTGAGGTTGTCCACCTAGTGCAACATAGGTCCTCAACTTTTCTTTAGGCCTTTTATGACTCTGCTATACAATGTAAGCCCTAACTAATTTTAGGATTCCAAGGTTGTGGTTTCTTATGACCTAAACCCTCACATCCTCCAGGCTATTTCTGTGATCGTTTCACATTAATGTAAGCCCTAATTAATAAAATTGGTAGGATGAAACACTTAAATATTTCACCTCCGAATTAAAACCAAACCATAGAATATATTGGGAAGTCTCTGAGGTTCTCCTCAGGATCTGTGACATCCCCTAGTTTTTCTTCTTTTGGATTCCAAAAATAAAATGTTCTGAATTAGAGTCATTCCTCTATCACACCTCTCTGTCCGATCTCTTTGAAAAGTCCTATCCTTTGAAATTCTTAAAGAGAAAATTCCCTGATTTTTATCGAGTGTTTTCTTAGGTGACTTCGATTATCTAAGATATAATTAACTATAATGGCTTGCCTTTATAAAAAACTTTAACAAACCCAGCTTAATATAAAAGATATTTAATTTTTTATATTAAATATGAGAACTTGTCAGCTTATAATAAAAAGGTTTCGCAGACCGAACAAATATCATATATTTTTTAGTTTATTTGATTGAGCCTCACTTTTAATTCACATGTTTACCTTTCGAGATAGATATGTAGCTTGAGGTATAGCGCTCTTTCATCAAAATAGTGAAATATATGGGATTGATTAGATTTCTTATTTTTATAAACTATATATATATATATATATGTA
>JXCR01060723.1:0-22067 GCA_002079205.1 Phalaenopsis hybrid cultivar
ACGGAGTTGCAGAGGATTTTACTACTTGAGGAACTTACACCAGTCGATCATCTCGACTTACAATAGGAATCTCTCACTCTCACTTTATTGCTCTCTGTTCTTCTTTCTCTGTTCTTCTCTCTCTATATTGAGATACACTGAAGAAACTCCACACCGTGATACACCGAAGAAGATAAACTTACAAGAGAAATAAACACAATTTCTTTTGTGCCACAAGTCACCAAGAAGAATTTAAGGGAGAACAATCTTCTTCTTCTTTCTTCTTCCTTCTTCTTCCTCTACCGCAAGGAACTACTCCTCCTTGCACTTCTCTTTCACTGTCTCGTGGAAGTTCGAAGAACTCTTCCTCTATCTTGATAAAACCTGAAGTAGAAACACAAAACGTAACTTAGGAAACTTTCTCTCTTATGTTCAACTTAAAGGAGACGGAAGGGGGGAACAGTTCGCGACAGCAGGGAGGCGCGACTCTTAGCGAATCGGGACCAGGGAGCGGCGGTTATCGCGAAACCGCAGGTCGCGGTCGGGAGAGCGGGAGCGGGCGATCGGGAGTGGGATCGCGACAATTCATGATCGGGAGCGGAGCGGGGTTGGGGAGGCGTGGATCGGGCTCTAGCGCTTAACATGGTATGTATGTAAGTATGAATGTTTAGGTGTTAGATATGTAAATACCTAAGAACTGTTTGGNCCTTCTTCTACCGCAATGAACTACTCCTCCTTACACTTCTCTTTCACTGTCTCGTGGAAGTCCGAAGAACTCTTCCTCTATCTCGATAAAACCTGAAGAAGAAACACAAAACGTAACTTAGGAAGCTTTCTCTCTTATGTTCAACTTAAAGGAGACGGAAGGTGGGAACAGTTCGCGACAGCAGGGAGGCGCGACTCTTAGCGAATTGGGACCAGGGAGCGGCGGTTATCGCGAAACCGCAGGTCGCGGTCGGGAGAGCGGGAGCGGGCGATCGGGAGTGGGATCGCAACAATTCATGATCGGGAGCGGAGCGGGGTTGGGGAGGCGTGGATCGGGCTCTAGCGCTTAGCATGGTATGTATGTAAGTATGAATGTTTAGGTGTTAGATATGTAAATACCTAAGAACTGTTTGGTTTGATGTAAATGCCCCAAAAAATGGTTCTCTTATATTTATAGTCGCTGCAAAGTAATTCTACCTCTTATATAGCTTGTTCACTGTTGGGAAGCCAAAATGCTCTCGCCACTGCACTGTGTTCAAACCATTCAATGGTACCTTGCCAGATATTCAGAAATCTTCATGATATTTGTGCTTCACTAAGCGATTGCTTTATCATAATTATAACCAAATTGTTATGGAAATTAAACGTTGGAATTTGAAAATTGCCATGTCTCGCAATTATTAATTTAATAATAATCCTTGAACTACAAACACTAGACATCAATATCGATATAAGATGGTGACGTTAGTTTCAAGTATTATTTTTATATCAGACCACATTTTCATTCTGATTTTCTTCGTCTCTGGGCTTAAATTCATCAAAATGGGTGGTTCCACTTGCATCTACAGATACATTTTTCTGTTGTGCAATTTGAAATTGATATACCTTAGTGTTGGCTTATGGCTTTTCTATTATTAAATGCTTGTAGTTTATTTTTGAAGGACTTCCTATCTTCATCAAAACATGTTGAAGAATAATTATATGGTGCTTTTCTGTCCTGTTCTATCATTTAATATAATGGTAAACAGAAAAAAAAAATTCTATTTCACCTAAAAGTTAGCAAATTTTCTGTTTAAATGCTTCTCTTTTAATGAACTTTGTGTTTCAGGGAAGCAATGATTCCTTGCATTTTGCTGGCTTTGGGCGGTAATCTTATTGATGGTATGTGAAGCTTTCCTCTGAGTTATAATCTGATCTAAATTTCATGATGTGTTAGCTTAAGATGAAAGAGTACAACACTACTAAATAATTTCATTTATGGAACTTTCACTGTGTTCTTTGTTTGGTCACTGTGTTGTGGACTCTTCTATTATACTGATGGATTTGGGCAAAGTAGTGAAAACAAATAAAAAAGGTAAATAAGAAAAAGGTTTTGTTGTTTAGTTGCATGATGTAAAGCCTTTCAGTGTAGATGTGATATATCTTTTTTTATCCCCTTCAAATAATAGTGTATAATTTGTTAACTTGGAAGCCTAGAGTTAATTCACATTCTTACAGATATTAAAAAAGGTTTTGTGACTCACTATGGGCTTCTTATAATAGGCAACCAAATTGTAGCGTAATAAGCTAAAAATGGAAGGTGCATGTATACTTTACTGTGCTCAAGGATTGTGTATCCGCATCCCTTCTTCCCAACACCCTAAAAAATTTAGGAAGATTTACATACATACCACTCGCTTCCTACGTATTTACACATCTAGCTCCTAAATTTTAATTATTAACTATGTCACCTTTTCTATGATTGAAAAGTCTCACATTTTAAAAGCTAAATAGGGGTATTTTTGATGTGATATGAAAGATTTGGGTGTTATAGATGTAAAAAGTAAAGATTAGGTGTTAGGTATTTAAATATATAGGAATTTGGTGGTATGTATGCAAATGCCACAAAAAAATAATGCCAACACACCCACTTTTAAAAAGAGAAGAGGAAGTTTTTAACAAGTTGGAAAAGAATGTGCTGGTGCTTTGATTATTTGAGGTGGTGTCAGATACATTATCAAATGTTTTCTATATATTAATCTCATATAATCTAATGAAACCAAACTGAGTTCAGGAAGAATATTATTAAAGATTATCACCAATTTTCAAATTATGAACAAGCAAAATGTACTGAAAGGGGATATTTTTGTATCACAAATTCATTCAGGTCCAGGTGTTGGAAGTAGAAGGCTTGGCTTCCGCACAATGGCTTCCATAGTATTTGCACGCTTGGTCCTTATTCCTCCTGTAGGCCTCGGCATTGTCACTTTGGTTGACAAGCTTGGGTTCATCCCAAATGGTGACAAGATGTTTAAATTTGTTCTTTTGCTACAGCACACAATGCCCACTTCTGTGATCTCTGGTATAATCTTCTCATCTTCTTAGTTTTTCTGTAAAACCAAATACTTAGGTCTTTTCCCAATGAAGACCTAATGAATCATCATTTTACCTTAAAATTCTAACTGCTTATAATTCTATTCTGGATATAGGTGCTGTTGCAAATCTGCAAGGGTGTGGGAAGGAAGCTGCTGCCGTCCTGTTCTGGGTTCATATATTTGCAGTATTTTCCATGGCTGGATGGATTATTCTATATTTGGCGATACTCTTCTAAAAGTCCTATAAGCTTCTTAGTAAGATTCTTACATAAAGGGCTCATTATTTTGATAATTTACATGAAACGCATCCACTCTTCTTGTCTTTGAAAGTCATGTCTGCACAGAGAATTGGCTCTGGGAAAGGATAAGTGGGAATTTGTTGAAGATAGTATGATATAATGTTACTCATCTGAGTTTATGAAATATGCTAACAAGTATGATTTCCAAGTTTGTTTTATTTAGATTCTAGTATTGATAAAGGAGCTATTAGCTGGACTTCTGCTTCTGACATCTTATCAACTCTAATGGAAGGTTTACATTCATACCACATAATTCCTATGTATTTACGTATCTGACACCCAAATTTCAATTTTAACATACATGCCATGCCACCTTGTCTAGCATGAAAATGTATATTTCACTTCTAAAAGTTAAAATGGTGGTATTTTTTGTGATATGAAAGAATTGGGGTGATTTAAATGTAAAATGACCAAGTTTTGTTGTTAGGTATGTAAATACATAGGAATTAGGTGATACGCATGTAAATGCCCCAAACTTATTTAAAACTAAACTGGAGCACAGCAGTAGCAGGCCACGATTACCCAGATTTCTTGTCATGGTGGGTTCTTTTAGGTCCAATCATTCCATTATTTTGTTGTGTATTGAAGAAACTATTCTGAGAAGCAAAAGCAATCCCTGCACCAGAAAAATTCTGTACGTCTGCTCCATTACCTAATAAGTTTTTCTTAAAATCGATAAAGGTTATAGTTGCAATTAATTAAATTAGTATTGCCAGGTTTTTAAGAGATTAATTACTGTGTGAAAGCCATTTCTTGCTTTGAATGTTTGGTTGAACTTTTGATTTCTGTGTTTTTTTTTTCCAGTTATCATTTTATAAAATTTGTTTTAGGGAGCAAAGTTATCAAGTTCTTTCCAGCTCTCTTTACTTTTTAAGTTTTGATTCTGTGTTTGGCTGGATGGATGGATTTATAGCTGGTTGAATGAGAACTTGAGAAATGGATGGACGAGGATCGTTGATTTGTAAATATCAATGTTTCAGGTGCTCTGTAGGTAATTATCTTAAGCATATATAATGTGAATAAATATAAAACTCTTAACGCCTTAATTATGATCTCCTTGAATTTGAAGAATATATCATCTCTTTTGAGTAATTTGAGAATTAGTAGTGATTCCTAGATCTTGATAAATGGGAGGATTCATCTCAAATTAGCTCAAGTTTTGAGAGGCAATAATTACTTGTTCGTTGAAAAAGCAGAGATAATAAGAAATTTTTATTCACTCATTTTCAATTTCAATTAAGAGTAGTATATAAGTCTACTTCCCTCATGACAGGTACCGTATCTATTGTCTCCGTAGGGTGCTTGCTGAAAGGCGTGGCCTTTACAGGCCTACATTTGCATAAATTCATAATGGAAGATTTACATGCGTACCACACAATTCATATGTATTTTTACATATCTAACAACTAAACTTCAATTTCACATGTATGTCATCTTACATACACATGTAATTAACATTTTGAAATGTTAAAGTAATGGCATTTTTGTTGTGATACCAAATATTTGGGTGATATAGATGTAAAAAAAAATAAAATTAAAATTAGATATGTAAAATCATAAGAATCTGAAGATATGTATGTGAATCATAATAAAAATTAGCAACACATTTCTCTAACACCGCAACGTAAAGAAACGTATCAACAGCTTGATTGGCAATTTATGAACTCTAATGATTTAAGTAATAAGAGTTTAAGATTTTATATATATGCGTAAATTTATGATTAAAATTTGCTCAAATTATAAAAACTTAAGTGAACTCTCATCCTTGGTATACCTAATAAGTTAATCCTTCTTTAAAGCTATTTTGTTTAGTTAATGTTGCTAAGTGTTCCAGAGGGAGCAGGGAAAGTATTACAGCAAGTTGTAATGTTTTCAATTTACTTGTTCTCCTTTTATTTGGTATTATTAAATAGTAACAAGTATGATCGTGTTACATGTTATAGTTTTAGTTAAAGGTTATATCAGATAATGCCTTTATAGATGTGTAGCAATATATATGGGCTTGGGGAACTTATGTTAGAGGTAACTTATTTTTGATACTCTATTTGCATAAAAATTATAGTAGAAGGATATTTTGTTTGCTTTCTCCTTTTCATTTTGTCTTGTATTCTGGGTTGCATCAGATTGGTATAAGATCCTCATCACGGATGCACTCAATCGACCTATTAGTGAAGATGTTCGTGAGTAGGAAAACATGCTAGAAGTGTTGGCTTCTCTCGACCGTAGATTGGACAAGCTCAATCAAGGGTTTCAACATTTTTTGTTGAAAACGAAACGTGAAACTCGATCGCTAATAAGTGGGGAGATATTCATTCCAACAACCGCATTGGAAATTCTGGCAACCAACTAGGTAATGAAGACCCCTTCCTGTTTAATTAGGAAATTAGGAGATGCCTACGACCTAATTTAATTCCAATTTATTGTACATAATCCAAGGTAGGAAGAAAATCATTCTGTCGAGGGAAATATGATGATTTTGATTCAAAAAGTGAAGTGGAGACTTGACATAAACCTCAGTTGTGATGAAGTTCTAAAAATTATAACCATGCGAATTTAGAGTAAAATTGGATATACCATATTTTGATGGCCACACATTGAGGATTATTTAGATTGGGAACAAGCGATTGAATCATTTTTTGAGTATATGGATATACCTCTAGATAAACAAGTGAAGTATGTGGCTTGCTAATTGAAAGGTGGAGTCAAAGTTGGGTTCAGTTATTGTGGATCCTAAGCGAGAAGGACGATCAAGCGTGAAAAGTTAGGCATCTATGAAGCAGTCGATGAGAGGATACTTCCTTCCTACAGATTATTAACAAATGTTATATTTACATTATCAAAGATGTGTCTAAGGCAAGTGAACTGATAGTGCTTCTATTGAAGAATTCTATCAACTTAGTGCATGAAATAACTGAACGAAACTGAATATCAGCTGGTAGCAAGTTACATGGGGAGAATTAAAGATTCTGTTCAAGAGAATTTGGAGATGAACTCAATATGGTCTCTTTCGTAGGCCATCTATTTTGCATATAAGACTAAACTTCAACAATCTAGACAACCAAACCTCTTTATATGGGACGAGGAACAACTAAATCAAATATAGATTAGAACAAAGGAACTCAAGACACTCAAAATGACCTCCCTTCAAGGCCAAACCAATTTGAACCACCCACAACTGTTAAGGTAAAGTCTAATTATAAAAATTTTCCTAATCGAGATAATGCATATCAATGACTTGGACCAAGAAAAAGCTTCAGATGTTTCCAACCAGGTCACGGATACAATGAGTGCCAAAATAGAAAGTAAATATAATTTTTAGAAGTGATCAAGCAGCAAAAGGAAGCTCCAAGCTACCATGTGTGAATGAAGAACTTGAAGATTTGTCTAAAAATGAAGGAGAATTTATATCTTTTACTCAAGGAGGTATTACTGACTCCTTGTCGTAACAACTACACTCAAAGGCAGTCAATATTCCAGCTTAGATGTACTATTGGAGGTAAAGTATGTGATCTTATTATTGATAATGGGTGTACTGAAAATATTATTCCTTCTAGAGTGTTAAAGAACTGCAATTAAAAATCACCAAACATCCATAGCCTTATAAAATTAGCTGAGTGAAATGAGGGCTTTTAATTTATGTGAATTGACGTGGAAACTTTCATTCTTCATTTGGAAACAATACGATTGTGAACTTTTATGTGATGTCATAGACATGGATGTCTGTCATCTTATTTTAGGTCGACGATGGCAATTTGATGAAGGGTTTTAGTGATATGGAAGAATAAATGCTTATGTCATAGAACTTAATGGCCAGAAGTTGAGACTTCTACCAACAAATGACTGTCATAAACAAAAAAATTGCTTCAGTGGCCTTCTTATCATTTTTAAGAACTCAGTTACTTCATGATTACAAAATTGGAAATAAAATGTACTTAATTATGTCACATAACAAAACTTCAACTCAAAGAAGATGCCATACTACATCGATGAATTGCTACAACAATTTGTGGATTTAATTCCTAAAGAATTGCTGGATAAAGAAAACTTCAGCGGCAGATTGACTTTGTGCCAAGTTCTACATTGTGGAATTTGCCACACTATAAGACGAGTTCTGGAGAACAACATCTTTTACAAGATTTGGTGAACAAACTGAATAAAAAGTAATTTATCCAGCCTAATTTGAGTGCATGATAATTTGTCCAAAGAATATTGGATAATGGTGCTTATGTATTGACAGACGAGCCATCAACAAAATCATAACTATATTCAAATTTCATATGCCTCTATTAGAAGATTTATTGGATTCTTTATAGGGTCTCAAATCTTCTCTGTGTTGGACTTACGTAGTGGTTATCATCAGATTTAAATCTGACCAAGAGATGAATACAAGATGACTGTTAAAACCAAAATTGGTTTATACGAATGGTGACTCATGTCGTTCAGCCTTTACAATGCACCTAGTACCATTACGCATTCATTGAATGAGGTTTTAAAACCATTCCTAAGTAAATTTTGTGGTGTATAGTTTGGTGATGTTCTTGTTTATAGTCCATCATTAGAGGAACATTTGCTTCCTCTTTCATTACTTTTTATGACTTTTAAGAGATTAGCAATTATATCTAAACATATTCAAGTGTGAATTTTTTGTCACAGCTGTACATTTCCTCAATTATGTGGTAAGTTCCCGAAGCATTCATATAAATTCTAGCAACATCTAGACTATTCGATCTTGGCCAACTCCAAAATCCTTCACTGAAATATGCAGTTTTCAGGGATTGACAACTCCTATCAAAGGCTTATTTGACGATTTAGCATTATAATGCCACCTATTACGAACTATTTAAAAAGTAAAGTTTTCAAGTGAGATTCAAATAGATAATCTAGTTTTGACAAAATCAAACAGTCCTCTATGAGGCTCTAGTACTTGTTATCTTAGATTTTGAAAAATCGTTTGTGATGGAATTAGATGCATTTGTTGTGAGAATTGGTGTTGTTTTATCACAAAGTAATAAGCCCATTAAATATTTTTGCAAAAATTTAAGTAATGTTCAACAGAAATGTTCGACAATCAAACAAGAACTGAATGTTGTGTTTTGAGCTCTCAAACATTGAGAGCTTTATTTGTTTCACCAAGAATTTGTGCTTTATAATGATCATGAGTCCTTCCAGTTTCTACAATCTCAGGAGATGCTGAGTAGAATGCACATGAGGTGAATTATGTTCTTACAAAAATGTATGTGTTAAAACACAAAACTAGTAAATGTAACATAATCACTAGTGCTTTAAGTTGAAGGGCAAATTGATGCCCGAAATTACTGCGGGGCAATTATTCATCCATATAAGTATACGTGTTAATCAAATAATATACAAAATTAGAATTTTCATAGTGATCCCACAAGTAAATTTATCAATTTATGTAACAGGTTAAGTTCTTGTTTACTACACCGCTAAATTCAGTTTGTATGTTCAGATTTACAAAAGGTAAAATATTCTAAAATCCTAATGCAAAAATCAGAAAACAATACTAAAATCATTAAGGTTTTCCAAAGGTGAAGAGGCTCATGCTCATGTGACATCGGTCTAGAGAGTTCTCGATGTTCTACATTTGAGTTTCGCACGTGACTGTTGACAATTAGAGATAAGTTCTCTCTAACCTACATCTTGGTCATAGAAGCGTTGGAAACCTTATTACGTTAAGGGGACTTAACCATGCACTATTTTTCAGGAATTCTCTAGCCATCTACCTAAATTTTAATTACTTAATGACAATATATCTATTCCACTACTCTATTACGTGCTAACATGCTTTTTCTTCTAGTCAATGTTTGGAAGTCCTAGGTCACAAGAGATTTTAATATTTGAATTGACCAAATCAGGATTAAATGACGATTAGTATGTTAACACATTAACATATTGAATTTAAAAATATAAAAAGATGAGGGGAAAAACATCAAGGGAAAGAAATGAAGAATCACATGCCTCACATCATAGGATCATGAATAGAGAATTAGCTACTATGCATGAAGAAATGAAATATAAAGATTTTTTGAAAATATTAAAAAAATAATAATACACACAGGTACAAATAACTCAAACTCAAGTCAATAATTCTTTACGATAACATTTAATTTTATTTTTATAATTTAGCTCTCCTTGGATCTCCCTCATACAAGTGCATACAAATATCTCTCACACACACAACTTTCACAACCCTCAACAAAAAACTCCGTAGAAGTCTCCCCTAAAATAGAACTAATAGAGGAAACCCTGGAGTAAGACAAGAATTCCTCATAACCCTAGAAGGAGTAGCCCCTAGCAGATAAGAAGTGCCATAAATTATATTCTAAGTGGGCTTAAAAAGCTTGCATTAGAACCACCTCAATTCATTGCCAAACTAGTCTTGAGGCAGAACCCAGCGCGCTTACGCTTGATTGTGGCATAGCTACACTAGATGATCGTGTAATTATACTCTGGACTAGTTTAATTATGTCACCTCCTTTGTCTCTTGAACACACCATCATCGTTTCAAAATAGAGACATTGGCATATTTACACTAGCGTGTGGCATCGGTACTTCCGGCTCTTCTTTTGTCCAAATTTTTATTTTGGCTATTTGAAGCGTGCTCAACTCGTATGACCTATAAAATACGGCAAAAATACTTTCCACAAGAATCAAATCATCATAATAAAAAAATAAAGCATGTGATTTATGCAAAAAAAATATCACAAAATTGATTCATGTCACAAATTTATTAGTTATTTTATAAATCATCTATCAATGGAATGGAGAGTCTCAAAATAATATGAAACTAATTTGGATTTCACGAAACTGTGGACTAGTTGCGTCTCAAAATCACCTTTGGCTAATTATTTAATTAAATAAGGCTTCTCTTTAAAGGTAACCAACTTAATATCTCTAATACTTCCCTCCTATTTCATTAAATTAAAGATATATTTTCACAAGGTCTAAACGCTCATGTCGTTCGAGATAAAACTACAGCCCAGGTTACAACTCATTTTTTTAGCCCATAATGCAAAGAGATGTTTGAAGGTTGAAAGATAGAAGTGTGACTTGTCAAAATTATAGAAAAATACTCAAAATACTGACCTCTACATGTCATTACCCATACCCAAAATCATTTGGGAATATTTGAGCTTAGATTTTGTTCTAATCCTCCCTGAAACCAAAAGAGATTTTGATTCATTCATGATGGTTGTGCATCATTTTTCAAAAATATCCCATTTTGTGTCTTGCAAGAAAACATTTGATGATATTAATTTAGCTCAAATATGTTTTAGAGAAATAGTTCATCTTTACCGCCTTTCTCGAAGTATAACTTCATATTAGGCCATTAAATTCATTAGAGGTCATTATGGGTTATATTAAATACAGAGTTAAGAATGAGTTCAGCTTATCATCCTCAAACAAATGGGCAAACCAAAGTGATAAACATGACACTTAATAATATGATCAGTTGTTTAACTAGAGTACAACCAAAATAACAGGATAAGACCTTAAGTCAAGTTGAATTTTCTTACAATGCACTGCCCAATCGTTCCACGGGAAAGTAATCATTCAACATAGTTTATACCAAGGTGTCAACTCATACCATGGACCTCATAGTTATTCCTAAAATCAACAATAGGCCATTTGAACAGATAGTTACAGATTTCAACTCTATGTTACAGGAAGTAAAAGCAAAATTAGCTGATAGTTTGCAAAAATATAAACAAATAGCAGATATGAAGAAATGGTTCAAAGCATTCAAGGTAGGTGACATCATTATGGTGTATTTTAGCAAAGAAAGATCTCTAGTTTGGACACATTTAAAACTTAAAACAAGGAAAATTTGGCCTTTTCTCCATTTCCCAAAATATCAATGATAATGCATATATCTCATCACTTCACTTAGATTTGAACGTTTCTCCCACAATCAACCTTACCATCTATGAGTTTCATCCTCCTGATAGGTTATCAATTTTAAGAAGTAGAACCATATTGTTGACCTCTATAGAATATTATGCCGTATATTAAACATTGTTGACATTTATTTGTATCAACCAACCTTCAACTCAATTAGCATGAACCTGACCCACCTAGAGTCAAATTCAAGTCAAATTTGAGTTACCTTCACCTTGGTGGGTCAAATTCAAGTTAATTTTAGGTTGTTAAGCCAACCCGAATTGGACTCGAAAAATTAATCGTGTTAAAGTTCTTTATCTGATTACAACCTTAAAACTAATATGGTCAACACATGCTTGCATTTTTGAGTTCTAGTAGAGTTGGCAATCTTCCTTGATGATATCTACGTTGATATGCAATGAGCAGCTCAATCTAAAGCAAAAAAAAAACATCCAAGGATTTATCTCAATCCACAACACTCAACTATTCATGTAATACTGAAATAATACATTTCACTCTAACTCTAGCAGAGGTCCTTTGCCTAGATCAAATTATGTTGGCTCCACCTCAAACTGCACAAATAAACCTGCAATCATATGTCAAATTTATACCAAATTGTGCCACCTTGCCTTTGAGTACCGGTATAGACATGTCAAAATTCATCAATCACCCTTAGCTCTAATCACTACAACCCCTGTTGTTCTAACAAATAATTGGTATTAGGACAATGGAGCCACTAAACATCTCACATCAGATACTGCAAAGATAGAAACATTACAGTGGTATATGGAAAGCAGCTTCCCATTACTCACAATAGTCAATGAATCCTACCTACACCATTCCATAAGCTAAAACTACCCACTCTTCATCACATTTCTAACTTAGCATAAAATCTTTTCTCAATTCATAAACTAACCAAAGCAGAATATTAATTT
Organism: Phalaenopsis hybrid cultivar; assembly: GCA_002079205.1. Taxonomy (NCBI): domain Eukaryota; kingdom Viridiplantae; phylum Streptophyta; class Magnoliopsida; order Asparagales; family Orchidaceae; genus Phalaenopsis; species Phalaenopsis hybrid cultivar. The sequence continues at coordinate 12,175 of JXCR01060723.1, forward strand.
ATTTCCTTTACCTCCAATGGATATTAAATCAAAAATCTCAAGATAAATCACACTCCTTGAAGGCCGGTACATATGTGGTTGTACCAGATACATCCATTCATTTCCGACACCTCCTTCAAATCCCTCACCCTCAAATTCCTTGAACAACTTCCATAACGATAGCATTGCAAACACAATCAATCATTGTCACAAGCATCCCATCTTTGCACCAATCCCTTAAACATTTAAATTGTAATCCTCGTAGTTTTGCCAAAATCTACCTCTCATGCATCATTTCCCTTACAAATTATTCATGTTTGGGGTTATGCTTCTACTCTATAACTACAATCTTACAAGTATTTTGTTGTATTTGTTGATGACTATTCATGCTATGAATGGGTGTAGTTGCTTCATATTAAATTGAACTTGCTTTAAAAATTCTAGAATTTAAATCTATGGTTGAAAAAAATGCAATCAATCATTAGTAACACATTCAATTGATGGCAGAGACACATAATTAAATCCAACTCTACATACTATATTGCAACATTATGGCATTATTCATCAACACACTTGTACCCGCACTCTAAAAAAAAACAACATTACCCAATAAAACCATTGTCATCTCATCGAACTTGTTCGTATTTTCCTAATTGATGACTCCTTTCTATCTCAATTCGGGCTAAGACTCTTCTCACAACATACTATATCATCAATTATTTGTCATACACTATGACACTATCCATATCTCCTTAAGAACTTTTTCATGGCAAACCGCCCCCTACAGTCACCTTAAAATATTTTGGTGATAATATTTCACATTGCTTCATCCACACTATACACAAAAACTTTCACCTCTCCAAGAGTTGTATATTCTTAAGCTACGGCTCTTACAAATAACACTTTAAATTCTTAGAGCCTCAAACCAGTAAAATATACACAACCCATCACGTGGTATTCAATGAAGATGTAATCCCCTATAAACATCACACCACCCTCTCAAATCCCACTCTAGCAACACCCAACTTCCCACCTCTTTTTCTTATACTCACTTCCAACATTTTGAGACCTTCCATTCCACCCTCTCACTAAGAAACAACAACACCACAAACCTCCTTACCTCTTTCCATTCCTCATTATCAATACAACCACAACAAAATTAGCTCTTTTCAATAACCTCACCTACTTCTCCACCTCATTATGGTCATTGATACACCTAAAATATATAGTATTCTTAGACAAATTTTTATACTTATTTTTGAGATTTTGCGCTTTAATAGAAGGTATTTTTTGTGTTTTTTTTTGCAGATATAAGTAAAAATGAAAAAAATGCTTAAATGAGTGAAAAAATATTAAATTTGGAGCAAAAATGTGAAAAATTGTGCAAAATAATTTTGGCGCCTAAGTGCCAGATCCAGCGCTTAAGCATCGATTAAACAGAGAAGGTCGCACCTAAGCGCCGAGACCCCGCCTTAAGCGCCAGTGGCAGTTACTAGACGAGTAAAATCTATTTTCACAAATTTCAAAGAGGTTTTTGAGGCACCCATTGGCTTAATAGGTGGTTGTAACCACCATGAACAAAAATTATCATGAATGGATGCGTCTCTTGGGCAAATACATCGAATCAAGACACATTTTGAAGAGATCCCAAGACACCTCTTGGAAAANCAGCAAGAACTCAATCTAGTAGGCTAGAATTTCTCTTAAGTCTAATTGCCTCAATTCTTGTGGGTTTGATATTTCCATACTCATAGTCTAATATTACTTATACGACATGTACACTTGCATGACACCCCTGCACTTAGAATTAGGGCTTATTAAGATTTTTGCACTGTTGTAAGGTATATCGATACAAGGTACACTTTAACAACATTATTACTTGACACTTATACTTGTGTCATTCAGCCGACTTGCTTCACCGTAAATTTTCGAGCCATCATCGGGTGGGTGCATCTTCATTTGGTGGTAACCAGAGAAGGAATCCACAAAACTCATGCCTGAATGTCCAACTATAAAATCCATTAGTGCATTGATGCTCACTAGAGGGTAACTTTTCTTATGCCAAGTTGTGTTCAAATTTTTTATGTCGACTTTCATCCTTCATTTATTAATAGAAACCTGAACCATGACTACATTAGATCCTTAAGAAGGAAATTATAATTTTAGGATGAGGCCCATTTCCTTGAGCTTCTACACCTCCTCGCAAATTGAGCCAACTAAAGTTTGTTGATCTGATCTTCTACTTTGCTAGTCATGTGACTGAGTTGACGTTGAGTTGATGACATGCTACATATATTGGAATGAACAACATCTCAGTGGCTTACCAAACAAATATGTTACAGTGCTCGTGAATAGTCTAAATCAGTGAATTGTTATTACATGCAGCAAGAGTGTCAATAATTATAAAAACTTTACCCCTATTCATCAAGGTTGGTGGGATATTAATGGTAGTTTCATCATTTTCAAGACCTCCTTGGTTGTGTTGGATGACCATTGCTTCATGCACCACGCTACCTACCACCCTAAGGTAGCACATTCCATACTTCTATTGATTTCCATGCATGGCCTTAATTTCTTCATCACATTAAAATGTCATCACCACATGGTATATAGACACTACAGCTCCGAAATTTTTAAGTTGTGGATGACCAAAGATTTTTTTGCTTGTTGTTGGCATGTCGACTGATAAACCTAAAATATATAGTATTTTTAGATGCATTTTTATACCTATTTTTTAGATATTGCACATTAATGGAAGGTATTTTTGTGTTTTTCTTGCAGATACAAGTAAAAATGGAAAAAAATGCTTAATCAAATTTGGAGCAAAAAGGTGAAAAATCATGCAAAAGAGTTTTGGCGCATAAGCACTGGTTAAATAGAGAAGGCCATGCCTAAGCGTCGAGACCCCACACTTAAGTGTCAGTGGCAGTTACTAGACGAGTAAAATCAGTTTTCACAAATTTTGAAGAGGTTTTTGAGGCACCCATTGGCTTAATAGGTGGTTGTAACCACCATGGACAAAAGTTATCATGAAATTCTTGGACAAATACATCAAATCAAGACACATTTTGAATAGATCCCAAGGCACCTCTTGGAAAACTATAAAAGAAAGAAGAGAGGACTTAGAAAAGAGTCCTGAAAATATTGGCAAGTTTTGAAAGTTCTTCTCTGGGTAGTTAGTTCGGAGAGATTTTCAGGAACCACTTTTTATTTACATTATCCTTTTTGTTATTTTGTTTTGAGTGATTGTAAAAGAGAAGAGATTCGAAGGAGCTTCAAGAGTTTGGTGGAAGACTTCAGATAAGTTTTTATCTTTTTATTTTGGACTACTTTTTGATTTAATCGAGACTTGTTGTTGATTTGACAATGATTTTTTCTTTTAAACTAACGTGTCGTTTTATTTTCTCCATGGATTCTGAATCATTTTCGTTATTTTTCTTCTTAAAATTATAAGTAATTAAGTTTTCGATAGAAGTTATGGAGAGTATTGATCTTTAATGTTGGAATAAGTTGTGATGATTTAAATTCATGCACTTCATTTACTTCTTGATTTGGCCAATCAAAATGTTAAAATTTATTCTGAGAACATGTAAGAACCGGGCTTGTATTATCTCAGTCAACAATTGGAAAGAATCACATGAGGTTGTTTNTTTTTTTGTTATTTTATTTTGAGTGATTGTAAAAGAGAAGAAATTCAAAGAAACTTTAAGAGTTTGGTGGAGGACTTGAGATAAGTTTTTATCTTTTTGTTTTAGACTACTTTTATTTTAATTGAGACTTGTTGTTGGTTTGACAATTATTTCTACTTTTAAACTAAAGTGTGGTTTAATGTATTGTTGGTTTGACAATGATTTCTACTTTTAAACTAAAGTATGGTTTTGTTTTCTCCATACAATATTGTTGGTTTGACAATAATTTCTTCTTTTAAACTAAAGTGTGGTTTTATTTTCTCCATAAATATTGGTTTGACAATGATTTCTACTTTTAAACTAAAGTGTGATTTTATTTTCTCCATGGATTATGAGATTGGTTTGACAATGATTTTTTCTCTTAAACTAAAGTGTAGTTTTGTATTCTCCATGGATTCTGAGTAGTTTTCTATCTTTATTCTTAAAATGATAAATAATTAAATTTTGGATGGAAGTTGTGGACAGTATTGATCTTTAATGATTGAAGAAGTTGTGATGATTTAAATCTATGTACTTCATTTACTTCTTGATTTGGTCAATCCAGATGTTAAAATTNAATGGAGTCTGAGTATTTTTCTTTATCTTTCTTCTTAAAATGATAAGTAATTAAGTTTTTGATGGAAGTTGTGGAAATTATGGAACTTTAATGATGGAAGAAATTGTGATGATTTAAATCCATGCACTTCATTTACTTCTTGATTTGGCCAATCGAGACGTTAAAATTTGTTGTGAGAACATGTAAGAACCGGGCTGGTATTATCTCAGTCAACAATTAGAAAGAATCAGATGAGGTTGTATGAATGAAAATGTAGTTAATATAATTGAGTGCAAATAAATAGGGAAATATTCATTGATAGGTGTCGGCACTATTTTTGGTGTGGGGTTTGCCCGTTAAGAAGCTGTCGGTCATCGGAATTGAAATCCCGTTGCNGGCTGGTATTGTCCAAGTCAACAATTGGAAAGAATCACATGAAATTGTATGAATGAGAGTGTAGTTCATATGATTGAGTGCAAATAAATAGGAAAATATTCATTCATGGGTGTAGAGTTAGAGGACTTTAAAGTGACAGGTTAAAGTCCTAAACTTGGTTTATTATTTTAGGTTCTGATACGAGAATGTTAGCCCCTAGGTGGAGGGAATCGAGGGAACTCTAGAGAGAGAGCTAGTATCTTCCCTGCCTAGCCGGTCTTCAGAACTATTCAAACTTTAAATTAGCAAATGCTCTTTATAGCATCTCTAGTAAGGGTAAAGAATATTATTGCTCTTATTTGGCACAATACAATTTGCATACTTCCACAACATAATTCCTATACTTATTACTGATTCATGATAAGAAGAAAGATATTTTCATATTAAATATTTTTCTTCTACAAAAACTTTAGTTATCTTTTTAAGTTGTTATTATTTCATTAAAATATCAAAAAATACCAAAAATATTTAAATTTTAATTCCTAGAAAAATCTGTTTTAGTTTAAGTAATTATCTTTTTAAAAATAAAAAAAATTTTCTAAAAAGTGCATATTGCATAATCTTCCCTATGGGTTCGATATTCAGGTCTTAATTAATTATATTACTTGATAACGATACGTATACTGTGGGTTCGATATTCAGGTCTTAATCAAAAAGTCCTATATTACTTGATAACGATATGTATACTTTGTGTAGTATCCCAATATAAATATATATAAATTAAAAAGTTAATTTCTTATTTTTCTTCAGATCAAAGTTTTAGGTTTTGTTGCAAAATAAGGAAATATAAGTGAAAAATATCATCAGAACTATTGTTATACTGTGCATAAGCTTTAAGTTCGTGTATCAAGTTTTTTGCATCGTTGCCGGGGAAGAAAACTAAGTAAATTTCTATTTTTAGAAAGTCTTATTTAAACTTTAAATATTGTATCTTATTTTTTATGTTTTAGTTTATTTTATTTTATTTTATTTTATGTTAGTGTATGCGTAGTTCAAGTTATGAAGGACTAGTGCCCTACGATTCTGAATTAGAAAGAACTATTAGAAAAATTAGAAAGACCAAAAAATTAAAAATCTTGAAAAATCCAAAAAAATTATAGAAATGACAAACCAAAATAATCAAAATGTTGAAAGTCATCAAGAGTTTAGAACTTTAAGAGATTATGTCAACCATATTGTAGATAAACTTCATTGTAGTATTCAAAAACCTACTGTAGTGGCTAATTTATTTGAGCTTAAATCTGCTATTATCCAATGATATCAAATAATCAGTTTGGGGGATCACCAACTGAAGATCCAAATTTACATCTTACAATTTTTTTAGAATTGTGTGCTACATTTAAGTACGATGGTATTTCAGATAATGCCCTAAGACTTAGGATATTTCATTTCTCACTGAAGGATAAAGTTAAAATGTGGTTGAATTCGTTAGCACCTGGATCTATCAGAACTTGGGGTGATTTAGCACAAAAATTCCTTGATAAATATTTTTCACTATTAAAAACTGCGAAGCTTAGAAGTGATATTACATCTTTTAATCAGTTTGAAGGGGAATCTATTTATGAAGCATGTGAACGATTTAAAGAACTCTTAAGAAAGTGTCCGCCATGCTATACCAGATTGGTTAATAATTCAAACTTTTTATTATTGATTAATTGGTTAATTAAAAAGAAGGATAATAAATTGAGACTTATAAGATGGATTCTTCTTTTACAAGAATTTGATTTTGAAATAGTAGATCGGAAGGGAACTGAAAATCAAATTGCTGATCATTCGTCTAGGTTTGGATTAAAAAAAACACTCTATTTTGAAAAAGAAATTAATGAACATTTTCCATATGAAAAATTGTTCACTGTAAATGAGTGGTGTGTTCCGTGGTATGCTGACATTGTGAAATATATTGTTAGTGATCTTAAACCCTATGGAATAACATACCAACAAATGAGGAAATTTATTTCTGAAGCTAAGACTTATTTTTGAGATGACCCATATTTATATAAACAAGAAAAGGATCTGATCATTCGAAGATGTGTACCATTAGAAGAAACTTATAAATTATCCTAAAAATATCATAATTCTAATTTTGGGGGACATTTTGGTGTTGATAAAACATTATACAAAATTCTATAATCTAGATTTTATTGGCCTACAATTTTTAGAGATGTTAATGCTTATATCAAAACTTGTGATAGATGTCAAGAGTAGGCAATATTTTTAGAAGAAATGAGATGCCCNGATCTTTAATGTTGGTAGAAGTTGTGATGATTTAAATTCATGCAATTCATTTACTTCTTGATTTGACCAATCCATATGTTAAAATTTGTTGTGAGAACTGGTAAGAACCGGGCCGGTATTGTCTCAATTAACAATTGGAAAGAATCACATGAGATTGTATGAATAAGAATGTAGTTCATATGATTGAGTGCAAATAAATAGGGAAATATTCATAGATGGGTGTAGAGTTAGAGGATTTTAAAGTGACGGGTTATAGCCCCCAACTTGGTTTATTGTTTTAGGTTCTGATACAAGAATGTTAGCCCCTAAGTGGAGGGAAATGAGGGAACTCTAGAGTGAGAGCTAGTATCTTCCCTGCCAAGTTGGTATTCAGAACTATTCAAACTTTAAATTAGCCAATGTTCTTTGTAGCATCTCTTGTAAGGGTAAAGAATATTATTGCTCCTATTTGGCACAACACAATTTGCATTTACAATTCTGTTGTGGAAGTAAGCTTAGAAATGATATTACATCTTTTAATAGTATCAGGCCTTTGAAGGTGCACATAACTTTAAAGTTGGGAAATTTACTCTCCTCTCATTGGTAATCTTCCAAAGTCCACTCCCAATAGTCAAATATGAAATAATCTCATCTAACTCCACTTCAGTAGGACTATAATTCGCATAAGAACATAAAGTCTCCAGTGGTAAATAGTAAAACAAGTTGATTACCTCTAGAGTAAAAGGTATCAACTTCCATCTAACCATAACTCGATCGTCCTCAGCCTCTGGGAGATTTGCATAAAACTCCCTCACAACAGAAATTACAGCGATAGCAGAGAAACGACAGAGTTGTTCCCACTGTCGACGGACTATCAGGTCTTCCACTTCTCCACCTGGACTCTTAAAACATCGCTCCTGAATCAATTTTTGTGACTGTAGAGTATTACTCTATCGATCCTGAGCTTTTGAACAGATAAATTTGCTCGAATCAAATGGGCTCTTTCCTCTGCTCCATTTCATTCTTGGTGTCATTCTATAAATTTGATAAATTCTAAAAATAACTTTAAAAATCAAGTTTAAATCACTAAACTAAACTTTCAAAAGCACTAACTAAACTTCCCAAGAAATTTTCATAGATCTTTCTCCACTTTTCACCATGAATAGTAAATTTTTGAAATCTTCCAAATGTGCTTAAAATATATGGTGAAAATCCAAAATTTTTGCATAAAAGTAAAGCTCTTACCTCAAGGAACTTGGATCTAGCAAACCTCACTCGATTCCACCAAGAAATCTTCAAATTTCACTTTATATAGCCCTCAAAATTGCGAACTCGAGTTGGGGAAGATGATAGGAGGTGTTAAAAATGGTATTTTTGGACCTAAAATTCACTTTTAACCGTTCGCGAACCGGTTTTCGTGAACCGGCGCTTAAGCGCGGTATGTGGCATTTAGGTGTCTGCCTCTCGGGTTGGCTCATGCTTAAGTGCAAGATGTGGCGCTTAGGCGCCAATGCACAATTTTTGAAATTTTTAATTTTAAGTAAAATGCATTATTAGCCTAAGTAAACCACCCCTAAATGGTCTTATAGCACTTAAATGACTACTTTTACTTCCTATAACTCCCTTCTCTCTCAAAGTTCTCCAAAATAATTAATTCAATTTGACGCTAAAAATAACACAGATTTGCACAAAAACAAACTTATATTAATTTACAAACAAGTACAAACACATTTAACACTTAGTTCTCTCTCCAAAAAGTCTTGGATGAGAAAACTTTCCTAAGTACAAAATACTTAACACACATTTATAATAAGTGACATAAACACTATACACAAGACTTAAACACTAAGACACTTAAAACACGACTCCAAACACACAATTCCTAACACTTAACTTAAAGCCACTCTTCATTAGAAGGAACAAATTCTTGTCTCTAAGTAGTCTCTCCAATAATATAGAGTTGATAAAACGAACGGTGGTGACGAGCTCTAATACTATCATCTTTGATCCACTTTTTCTTAAGGAACATCGCCTTATCTGTTTCCTCTATATAACTGGTATAGTTGAATTACATCCTAAGTTTCCACCCAATATGTTCTAGATGAGCATGCAATTCAAGCATCTTAGTCTCTAATGCAGATACAATATTCTCCATCTAGTTGATCTTCTCTGATATTCCTTCAATACTAACGGCTAAGAAACTATTATACAACTCCTGTGCACTTTGACTAATGAACTTCTTCCTTCTTCTTCAAATCCATCTTCCATGAAGACATTTTCTCTAAATCTCTCTCTTTCTTAGACACTTAGGGCTAAAAATAATCCGGGGTGAAATTCTTTTACAAAACCCTTCTATTTATAGGCCTAATTCCCCCTCATAGCTTCTAGGCATGACTAAAAACTGCCGAAACACGTTTATTCCAACTAAACTGTAGTTACACCTCCTAGAAAATGAAATTTGCATAAGTAATTAAATTGTCGCGCTTAAGCGCCAGTGCACATTTTTTGCACCAGTCAACTTAACGTTCAAATTTTCATTCTAACATATCTAGGTCACTAAATAAAGTCTAAAAATCATTACTAGCACATAATAAACTCAAAAATACTACCCCAAATTTTTTAATCAGACTCAAAAAACAATCAAAGCAAAAACACTCTGATAACTATGAATTGTCTCCCACAAAGAGCTTGGTTTTACGTCGTCAGCCCGATGTAACCAATGCTCATTCTGGTTGACTCAACATCATTCCATCATTATATTTATGTTGATCCCCTATATAATAAGGTTTCAGTCTATGTCCATTGACTTTAAAATTTTCTCATAATTAGGATCTTTAATATTCATAGCTCCATAAAGATAAACTTTTGTCACAACAAATGGGCCCATCCACCTGGACTTAAGTTTGTCTGGAAATGATCTTAACCTTGCATTATATAACAAATCTTGTTGCCTTGGCTGAAAATTTTTAGTAAGAATCTTTTGATCATGTCACATTTTCATCTTTTCTTTATAAATCTTAGCACTCTCATAAGATTCATTC
>JXCR01060725.1:0-41864 GCA_002079205.1 Phalaenopsis hybrid cultivar
GAGTACGCAGAGGTTTAATCGGCGGCGAAGGGAGAAGTCGGAGAGGGATTTAGCGACATCGAGGCCGGCGGAGATTTCGAGAACGTGAGTGCAAAGGGTGGATCCGGATACGGGTTCGGATTCGCAGGTGATGATTACGGGGGGTTTTAGTTTGTTCTTGGAGCCAATTGGCCGGCCGCGCCGCCGTTTAGCAGAGTGCTCGATGCTGGAACCATCGCCGGCGTTGGCGGTGCTGCGGCTACTGATTTCCGGCCAAAAGTTATCGCCGCCGGGTTTCATTGTTCGGAAATGGTTGGAAGCTGCAAGAAGCTGCGAGGGGAAAGAGGGTTTTTATGGAAGGAATTTGGACCTGAATGACGTCCAGTGAGAGGAGAGAGTGTGGGTCCCGCCTCGTCTCTGGGCATCCGCACCTACGGACGACCGCACCTAATAAATGAAATTAGATGAGGATATTCTTCTCATTCGAGTTTTATTTTAATTATTTTATGTTTTGACATGTGTTTTAATTCTCTTATACAACTGATTTCTTGATTGTATATAAATATTATTAAACTTTATTACTTTATCGCATAAGTTATTATAGATACTCATATTACATAGGTGAATTTCTATTTAATTACATTGAGAAAATTATGCATCAATATAAATTATTTTCAGATAGACTTAAAATATTGTTAATTTTTCTTTGAAATTAGTATTGTATAAAGATTTTAAATTGTTCAAATTTTTAGAATAATTTTTTGTTGAATTTGAATATGTTCGAGAGACCTCCCTAAGTAATAGAGCGTTAGGGGATGAGAGTGAGAGAAAGAGAGAGATAGAGCAATATCACACTAAAGAACGGTAAATTTGTGCAACCTATATTTATGAAATATGTCATATATTTATAGGAATGAGTTTTTGTATATTTACATGGTGCACCTCTAGAATATCTAGATACAACGGAGGTATTTTTGTCCACACGTGAATGTCATGTATAATGCTTACAGGTGCGGCTAAGTTGTTGTTATGTCGGGTGGCTATGTAGTTAGGTTGTTGTTTGGTCGGATGGCTATCAGGTCAAGCAACTACTTGCTAGAGTCCACATCAATTGTCTCGAAACTGAGAGATGCACTTATCTTTCTCGATTCATCTGAGTTGGTAGGCTCGTTTGAGCGGACCTGGTTAGGTGAGTTACTCAAGCGTGACCCACAGCTCATCAGTCTGAGACCTAGTTCATGGGGTCAGGTGGCAAGGCCAAAGTCCTGGCAGTTGATCAAATCTTTTGTTGGACAGGTCAAGAGTAGGGGTTGATGTTCAGCTGATGGCACGTCACGTTGATTGAAATGTCAAACATCTCCGATGCGGTCCAAGTGGACACCTCTCAGTGCTTTCGAAGCATCTGTATCTGCTGGTTTGTGAACCCTGTATGAAAAAATTCACTAATTAGGAAAGACTTACCAAGTTCTTCGTCAGACACAGGTACCTGGAGGATGGTCTCGCTGGTCTCGAGACCCCTTCCCTCTGGATCTGGATGTCGTGTGGTTCATGGTCAATGTTCAAAACCACTAAAAAATAGCGGCTTCCAGACTGCTCCAAGTTTCCCCAGACCATGATCATCTCCTCATCTCCTGAGAACTTTACGGCCACATGGTAGGTGGAAGCTACAACTCGGTAGTTGTTGAGGAGTGGCCGACCGAAGAGATGATGCAGGTCGGGTTGGCATGCCATCACAAGAAAGTCCTCTACACAGGTACCTGGAGGATGGTCTCGCTGGTCTCGAGACCCCTTCCCTCTGGATCTGGATGTCGTGTGGTTCATGGTCAATGTTCAAAACCACTAAAAAATAGCGGCTTCCAGACTGCTCCAAGTTTCCCCAGACCATGATCATCTCCTCATCTCCTGAGAACTTTACGGCCACATGGTAGGTGGAAGCTACAACTCGGTAGTTGTTGAGGAGTGGCCGACCGAAGAGATGATGCAGGTCGGGTTGGCATGCCATCACAAGAAAGTCCTCTGTATATTATAAAAATTTTAAAATATCTTTTGTGATCTATCACGTATTATGGAAGCATAATATATTATAAAAAATTTGCATGCTTTTTTAAAAATACAGCATAAAAATCTAAATTTCTTAAATTTCCGATTTAAATTACTCTTAAAAAACTTCTTTTTATTTCTTAGAAATACTTAATGAACGATAAATTTAAAAATAAATTATAAAAAGCTTCACACATTGTACGAATCCTCTTACCAAAAAGTTTAAAAAGCAAATATTATAAAATTTCCACTTTAATAATTTAATTTGTAAATAAAACCTCCGAATGACTTGAGTACAAAATGTTACATAAAAATTTAACAAATAAATGTAATAAATTAAATTTAATAAATTATTATTATTTATTAAAATATAAACGATAAAGATTTTAAGAATAAATTATAACCAACCGACTGAACAAGATAACACTCTACTCATGCCAAATGCTTACGATCATGAATATGGGCGACTTAAATTCATGCACTTTAAAGTAAATATTTATATCACAATTTGAGGTTTGTTTATACATATGAATTTTTTTATTATTTTTCAATACTATATGATAATATATAAGTGCATTTATGTATATACATATATAATTATATTTAAACATAGTCGATTTCTAACAACACCCTAAAACAAGCAAAGATGGACATCAATATCATGGAAATCCAATGATTTTTTTGAGGCCATGTCTATCTGATTAGTCACAATAAGAGTTTAATAACAACGATATAATAATATTATAATATCAGATATATTTCATACACAATTATGAATTTACAATAATGATATTTAGCGCAAATGATTAAATGAGAGTTTATGCAGCAATAAACTCACATTATATATTCATAAAATACAATTTTGAGCGAGAAACAAAATTTATAATAATTAAAATGATGATATTTAAAAATGGCATGACCGGCAAACCAACATATAGCTAAAAATTTAATATAAGTAATAAGGATAATGTTCCAAAAGATGAAGGTCATATTTATCCCCTAAAATATAATATTTGCTTATCTCATGATTAGCAATAAGAAACTACTAATCTACTTAAGCTTAACCTAAAAACATCAACAAAAACAAATTTGAATGTGTTGCATCAAACATACATTTGTTGTAATGTTACATTAGTTATTGTTGTTGTTGTTGTTGTTATTATTATCATACATAATTATGTTTTTTTAATAATTATGATTTTTTTAAGGAACTAGTGGCTTAAATCAAAATCATATTTAATATAATTTATCTTAAATGTCAAAATGATAAAAATTATAAATGTGATTAATGAATAAAATTGTGTTAAGAGAAAAAAATAAGATAAAGAATTTGATAATAGACTTGATTGTGGGAACCTCAGCTCCGGAGGAGGAGCAAGAAAATAGGAGGGAAAAGGTAAGCTTCAGTTCTTACAATCATGATAAGTTGAATTCATACAAAATCTTATGTTTCTTGAGAATGTATAGTACATCAAATCCTTTTGATGTTCGACGAGCTAATCATGATCTTAGTCGATTCAAATTCATTCGTGATTATTTGATTAAATAATTGAACTAGCATGAACACTGTTGTCAGTACTTTGTTACAAAAAAAAAACAAACTTGAATAGCTTTTTGATTGTTTTGCTCGTAAACCTGAAGTTAATTAATTATTGCACACAAAAAAGCAAGTGAAGAAGTTTGATTAAAGCTCAATTACGAATTGATTAAGTCTAGTTAATGAACAATGTCGTTTAAATGTTTATTTTAAGGCTTGACAATGTTCTATTAGAAAATAGAATGAATGTATAACTAGAAAATAGAACAATGTTTTACCCTTATAAATAGGAAAATAAATGCATCTAAGACGCATTTTATGTGCAAATGTTCCTACATAGATCCACACACTCATAAAGATCAAAGTAGTTGTTGTGTGGCTTTATAATAGGAATCTTAAATCCTACAATTGTTGGATGTTGTGGAATTGTATTTATTAAAGGAGAAAGATCCCAAACTTGCCAATGATAGGAAAGTTAGAATTCATGCCCAACTTGAAATCCTGCGCCAAATGCTAGAGTTCATCATGGTTCCTTGTGAAGTCACTAGGTTAGGAGTCTGAAATATCATGTGAATGGAGCTGACTGTATCACAAAGTTCATCGTTAAGCAATGAAAGTGAGCCTCATCGTAATGAGATGAAATAGTTGCTTGGATCTCTTGAAGTAGATAATCTTTGATCAATAGTAGAGAACGATGGGATTCATGTAAACGGTGAAGTATCTTGACTAGAAACTTCTCAATCTGATGAATACAAACCTAAATGTGTCTTTGATTATTATATTGTTCAGAAATGCTACTTTTGCAGATAGAGGCTAAACAAAAAATTTAATAAAAAAATTAATTGCAGATTAACTTTTTATTAATAAAATATATAATTTCATTTATAGTTTTATTACCCACAATATTATAAATATAAATATCAAACTCTCCGTGTTATATATGTAAATAATTATGAATTGTGTGCTATTTATGTAGATTTCCTTTATTTATTTGGAGGATCTCAATTTCTTTAGGTTCTTACTTGTGGCTATATATATCTAATATAATTTAGAATAACTATAACAAGGACCCAATTTAATTATTTAATTTAATTATTTAATTTAAGAATAAAAAATTAAATTAAAAATTGGGATAAAGAAGAGACATACTTGACTTGAAAGAAACTACTTCAATGCTAGCCTAGGTTCTACTACTAGTTTACTATATATAAATAAATATTATTTTTAAAATGGAATATATATATATATATAAAGTAAGGCANGGATCAAAGTAGTTGTTGTGTGGCTTCATAATAGGAATCTTAAATCCTACAATTATTGGATGTTGTGGAATTGTATTTATTAAAGGAGAAAAATCCCAAACTTTCCAATGATAGGAAAGTTAGAATTCATGCCCAACTTGAAATCCTACGCCAAATGTTAGAGTTCATCAGGGTTTGTTGTGAAGTCACTAGGTTAGGAGTCTGAAATATCATGTGAATGGAGCTGACTGTATCACAAAATTCATCGTTAAGCAATGAAAGTGAGCCTCATTGTAATGAGATGAAACGGTTGATTGGATCTCTTGAAGTAGGTGATCTTTGATCAATAGTAGAGAACGGTGGGCTTCATGTAAAAGGTGAAGTATCTTGACTAGAGACTTCTCAATCTTATGAATACAAACCTAAATGTGTCTTTGACACCTTTACTAGAAAATTAAATATTTAAATAAAATAAACCCCCAATTTAAATATGAGAGTATGACACATTGATCTCAATACAGAGAAGGGCTTGAATGGTAGGATATGAATTAGGGTCCTTCATGATTGCGAGTGTTTAGGGTTTTCATTAATGGTGAAATGAATTTCCATAAATAATACATAATTATTATGTTTTAAGCTATATAACCATGGCTATTAACTTTACATAATAATTTGATCTCTGTTTTTTCCTTCTCCCGTTCAGTTTTCTTTTACTATGTACAATAAGCACCATACTTGTACATATTCGTGCACTGAATTACTCATAAGAAATTGGCAAAATTCATGTTATATAATTCTTACATTAATACATAAAACATTTTGATGTCATGAACATAAATAAAAAAATTGTATTTCATTTTCACAAGGTAAATAATAATAATATTTTTAATGTGACATTATAATAGTTACACATTCGCGCACCTAATGAAGTCGTATGTCATGGACAAAAAGTCCCACATTGGCTAGATATAGGACTGAGAGCAGTATTTATGTCATGGGTTGTCCACTTCTCTTAAGAGCATTACTAGGCTATAATTTTACTACTCAGCTTTGCTTATAGGGCTTGGACCGTTTGGTCAAGTATGATCACGTAATATTAGATTATTATATTGTTCACAAAATGTCCCTTTTGCAAGTAGAGGCTAAACAAAAAAATTTAATAAAATAATTAATTGCAAATTAACTTTTTATTAATAAAATATACAATTTTATTTATAGGTTTATTACCCAAAATATTATAAATATAAATACCAAACTCTCCGTGTAATATAAGTAAATAATTATGAATTGTGTGCTATTTATGTAGATTTCCTTTATTAATTTGGAGGATCTCAATTTCTTTAGGTTTTTACTTCTGGCTATATATATCTAATATATTTTAGAATAACTATAACAAGCACCCAATTTAATTATTTAATTTAATTATAAGAAGAGACATACTTGACTTGAAAGAAACTACTTCAATGCTAGCCTAGGTTCTACTACTACTTTACCATATATAAAATAAATATTATTTTTAAAATGGAATATATATATATATATAAAGTAAGGCATAAAAATCTAAATAAATTCGCAAATTTCAATACTTATCGACCTAACCTGAGATTTAATAAATCCAAATTTGTACATGAAAAGGACCAATAGGGAAAATGGAGATCATGTCTAGAAGATTATTAAAGCCAAGCAACGTCCCATCATGCCATGACTAGGCCTATCGTACATTCATACACAATCTTATTTTCATATATCTAATGGTATAAAATTTCATAATCAATGAAATAAGTCGGATTAACAAATACCTAACTATGGTATTCCAATAAATAATTTATTTCAATTTAATTAATGCAATTTANAAGTCGGATTAACAAATACCTAACTATGGTATTCCAATAAATAATTTATTTCAATTTAATTAATGCAATTTAACATTAGTTCAAGAAAGCTTTAGACCACATGCATGAACGTCATTATCGGTCTAGCTTGCCTACCAAGTACTTTTTTAGGAAGATTTGCATATATACCACTCAATTCCTCTGTATTACATATTTAGCACATAAATTTTATTAGTTATAATATAGTAACTAAATGACTAAATAGATAAGGTAAAAGTTGAACCATTTATGGACGATTCAGATTAATTAAATAATTACATGAGTTATTCTTGCAAAATAAGCAATAAATGTTTTTCATACATAACAGATTCAAGACATTATACCGAATCAAAATTTAATTCGATTAATTTTTAGATGAAAATAAAAATTATGAACTCTAAAATCGAGACAGGACAACTAGACTTTTCATGAAGAGGCGTCCCCACAGAGGTTTGCATTATTTAAATAAAATTGAAAAATCATTTCGAGCAAGCTACACCATGTCCCAAGTCATTCNTCGTATTAACAGATACCTAACTATGGTATTCCAATAAATAAATCATTTCAATTTGATTAATACAATGTAACATTAGTTCAAGAAAGCTTTAGACCACATGCATGAACGTCATTATCGGGCTAGCTTGCCCACCAATTACTTTTTTAGGAAGATTTGCATATATACCATTCAATTCCTCTGTATTACATATTTAGCACTTAAATTTTATTAGTTATAATATAGTAACTAAATGACTAAATAAATAACGTAAAAGTTGAACCATTTATGGACGATTCAGATTAATTAAATAATTACAAGGGTTATTCTTGCAAAATAAGCAATAAATATTTTTCATACATGACAGATTCAAGACATTATTCCTTCCTCAATACCGTGCTACTTAACCTACCTAAAGGCTCATTATTTTTTTTGGTTTGCAACTTTATTAAATTGTTTAATTTCAAGTTAAAAATTTATAAAATCAATTCGATCAAGTTATCTTTTATACCGAATCAAAATTTAATTCAATTAATTTTTAGATGAAAATAAAAATTATGAACTCTAAATATGAGAGACAGGACAACTAGACTTTTCATGAAGAGGCATCCCTACAGAGGTTTGCATTATTTAAATAAAATTGAAAAATCATTTCGAGCAAGCTACACCATGTCCCAAGTCGTTCAATAGGACATGCATTCATGTCGCTTTCTTCATTGTCTCCGGAACTAACCTCATATTCATTAGACATCCTATCAATGTGAATAAATAGTCAGTCGTAGATCCATGTCTATCATATCATTTGAATAGTCTAAATCAGTGTAGTCTACACACATGTTGCCTCTCAAGCATCAAGTCAACATCAATTATATCATTCAGATATCTTAGAATGCTTTTCATAAACTGTCAATGTTTCCTTTTTGAATCATGCATGAATTTGCTTACAACATCAATTCCTTATACAATGTCTGGTCTAATACATAACGTACTACATACATCAGACTGCCCACTTCAGTAACATAAGAAACTGGTCACATATTTTTTTCTTTTTTTATCATCATTAGGACATTTATCTGAACTCAACTGAATATGAGATACAATAGGCAGACTAACCAGCATTGCTCGAGTCATCAACCTCAAATTTTTTAAATACCTTCCGAACATAAGCTCCTTGTGAAAGCCAAATCATTCCAGCTGCCTTGTCCCTAAGAATCTCCATGCCAAGAATTCATCAAGTGTTTTGCTCTATTCTTTTTAAGACTTAGAGTCACTAGCTTCTCTATTTATATGTCGTTGTATAATTCTACTATTCGAATAGTTCTCCCTTACGAATCATATCAATGTGATGTAACACATGTGTCCAGAATTCAACACAATTAATTTGTAAACAAACTGTGAGAAACTGCAGATAACGATAGATATGAATGCACATATTTTTATATTTACACAATAATATTGTATTTCTCCTCGAATGCAGCTTTATTTTCATTTTCATTCAGTTTTGGACAATCTTTCTTTCAATAACCAATCTCTAAACAAAAAACACACTAATTTTTCTCAATACTGTGTCCACAAGGTTTGTCTTGCTTTTGAAAGGTTTCGACACAACCACCTTTCTTTATTGAGTTCTTTTCTTCTTCTTAGATCTACGACGTGTCTCAGCTAATTCCATCGTTGCGGACTCCTTATACCTTCGACGGAACTCGTAATTCAAAAGTGTCATAGTCACTTCGTCATAATTCAAGACTTCATTCCCATGAATGAGTATTATCTTGAAGTTTTCGTACTCATATGGGAGCGAATTCAACAGGAGAGTCTTATCTTCATCTCCAACCTCATCCAAATTTAATAGATCTGTTGACAGCTTTGTGAAGTCATTCAAGTGCTCATTAATAGCAAACCTCATCTCATTTGAAATTCGTAAAGTTGACGTTTCATATAAAGGAGGTTCTCCACGGTATTCATGAGTTATTTGTTCTTCAACATCCTGCACAATTTCCCTGCAGAAGTCTTCATTATTACCCCATATTTTGTCTCCTGAGTCAAACAATTTTAGATCAAGCCACAAGTACTTTGGTTAATGTTCAATCAATCTCTCTCTGTTATCTCTTTAGTAAGTTCTTCGTTATGCAAAACTTCTTTCAGATTTAGACACAACACATCCATCACCTCGCATCACTACATGTCAATGTTCACTTTGTCGTTGAATTATCACGTTGATTTTGAAAGAATGTATAACCATCCGATGAATCAACTTTACCGTCGTAATACTGGACGTCAAAAACCTGATATCATGTTATCATTCATTGCTCTCACTATTGTTTCAATTTTTTTTTAATTTTTTTTATTATGTTCGCCAAAAAAATATTTTGTTCCTTGTGATATAACTGCGTCGGACAGTGTCGGAGCTACCGAAACAACCACCAGAGCCGTCGAAACCACCGTCAGAGCTGCCAGAACTGCCACAGTCGCTTTGTTGTCGCGATCCTTCTTGACATATGTTGAATCTTCACGTCCAAGCCACAAGTCCGCCGTCTAACCTATGAATCTGCCGGCAAAGCAAATTTGACTACATGTAAAAAAAGCCGACAACACATGTCAAATTTGTTGTTGTTAAAACAAAACCACACTCCAATCACGAACCCAAAGCTCTGCTACCAATTGTTATGCAAAAACAATGCAAAAATGAAGAAATTCACACAACATCAAACACAGACATGGTTCGATGTTAAGTTTATTCACCTACGTCCTCGATGAGAGAGATTCCACTAGCATAGGAATGGCAAAGAAAAACAGCTTGAGGTTACAACTTTTGTACTTCTCACCACACCTCTTTCAAGAACCCTAAGTCTTTTTTTATAAAGGAAGATTAAGGCATACAAGTAAATGAAACCAAAAAACTAAATTACCCCTAATTAAAATAAAAGCCATAAATACAACATAAAGCCCTTTTAAGCTTGGTGGATTTGACATACTAGTAGATCTAAGATGACTAAATCATATGTTCTTGTGTACATTTTTCTTCCCATTCATTCCTCATCGACTCTATTCAATCATAAACATTAAATAAAAGCCTAGAATTTGAGCCTAATGTCACTTCCTTTTGCAAACAAGCTTGCGGCTTGGCACTTTGTCTAAATGCTAAGAAAGCCTTACTTAACGCACAAAGGCCAGATAAAGAAAGTGGGGAAGTTGTAAAAAAGAGAGTAGGAAATGGTAGCATGGAAAATTGTATTGCTATGGAAGAACTTTTCAAGGCTTTGAGATTTGAAGACTTGGCGTCTAAAATATAGGAGGTTCTTCCTATTTATATGCCAAGGAGATCCTTCCAAGAATACGCCTATATTTCCTGAGAATCCTACTTAATCTAGAATACTCTAGATATTATATAGAATAAATAAAATGTTGAAGCAAATCAATGAGTTTCTACAGTATTCCCTAATGATTATTTATGGGAACTATCTAGACTATTCTAGAGAATTTAAAGGCTCTCTACACTACTAAAATAGTCCTTATGACAGAAAAATGTTGAACAGTTTAGAATGTCCTTTAGTCTCCTAGCGTTCTTCTAGCCCTTCGAATGAGCTAAAATTTTGCAATTTGTGACTCAAGGGACCTTCTTAATCGATGTTACTCCATCATAAGCAAGGGGCTAACTACTTTAAGGACTTGCACTCATAAAATCTCGATCATAAATCTAAAGAAATTCAAATGCTCTCATTACAGGAGATCTGGCTAAATTAATCAAGTGCCCTATCTTTTACATTGAAGAAGCGCCAGGAGAAATGGTTTATTCTTCTAAGCAATTGCATTTCTGGCTCCAACGGCTGTAATCCCTGATCTCAATTAGTTGGGCTAGCATAATGTTAACAAGACTTGCAAATTAAATTAAACAAGTGACCTTCCCCATAGGGCAGGGTCATAAAATTCATTATTAGGCTTTCATAATCCCGAGTATGTTAGCCACAATCTAATTAAAATGGTCATACACTGAACCAACAAACTCACTAGATCAATCATCATGCCTTCTAAAAGATGCAAGTCCTAATTCAACCAAAACTAAAGTTAGCTTCCATGTGGATAAACCAATCAAAATTAAATCAACTATCTAAAACCACACAAAAAAAAAGAAAAGAAATCTCACATATATTTTATATAAGCTTCTACAAATTAAGCTAAATTTTATGTGTAGTTGATAATGCCATATCTTCGAGATCTTTTCAGTCAACTCAAGTACCCATGGATCACAAGCATTCATACTTTGTACCATTGAACAATTCAGTCAAACTAATAAAATCAGCCTTCATTCACAATAAACGAGTTAAAGTAAATATCCAAAACACATCTTCAAAATACACATAATTCCACTACCAATATTCGAAAAACCTAAGAGGGGGTGAACAACCATAGGGGGTGTTTGGCTGCAAGTAGGATTTAGTAAATTCGAAAATCGTAAATCCGTTTATTCATCCTCCTCATGGATTCAGTAAATCGGGATTTAAGCGAATCGAAGACAAAATTTCAGCCCTTAAATCCGAAAATTCTTAAATCAGCGAAACCCTTGCATGTGGTTGGATTTTATAAATCTGATGATAATCCAATTCAAAGGTGATATAGCTTGTAACCCTCTAATATTGATAGATTGACTTCACTAATACATCTGGTCACACATAAATAGATTAACCTCCGTACCCCACCCCTCCACCAATGAAAAGAAAAAAAAAAGCCTCATTAATTAAATTCCAACCTAGATATTAATTCAAAGAATAAAATTTGAGCTAAAGCAACCTTCTTAATCAAAAGAATTCTCTCCCANAACACAAACAAAAAACTAGAGAAAATCCGTTCAAAAAAAAATAATATAAATGAAAGCGAAACTACTACCAAGTTGTCGCTCTCACACACATTGATGAGGCCTCAAGGAAAAGCNTTCTCTCCCATAAGCAAGAGGAGTAATTCATTCTCGAAGCTTTAACACCTTCATTAAAAGAACTCCAGTTAACTTGAACCTAATCTACTGTAAAAAAAATTACTCCCAACTGCCCTATCTTACAAATCAAGGAGGTTCCGAGATAAGGACCCGAAGGAAGTCTCACTTACAAACATAAATAGACACAAACAGAAAACTAGAGAAAATCCGTTCAAAAAAAAATTAATATAAATGAAAGCGAAACTACTACCAAGTTGTCGCTCTCACACACATTGATGAGGCCTCAAGCAAAAGCNCCCCTATCTTACAAATCAAGGAGGTTCCGAGATAAGGACCCGAAGGAAGTCTCAATTACAAGCATAAATAAACACAAACAGAAAACTAGAGGAAATCCGTTTAAAAAAAATAATATAAATGAAAGCGAAAGTACTACCAAGTTGTCGCTCTCACACACATTGATGAGGCCTTAGGGAAAAGCTTTGGCCTTTCATAAGAAAGTAAGAGAATTTTAATATTATAATTCTAGAAAAAGGCCTTAGAATCGTGAGGGAGAAGCAAACTAAAACGTCAAGGCATTCAGCAACTCCATAAGCATATAATCAACTAGTTAGAGGATGTTAACAAGAACCTCAAATAAAAGCAAAGAACACACTAAACATGGTCGAAAATGAAAATTAAATCTCACGAGTTATGCAGTAAAATTCAAACAGACCGCATTAGTTTGATGGCATGGCAACTGTAAGAAGGCTCCAATTCAAAACTACCCCTTTCTTTGTTGCTAAACCTATATATATACACTATCTCAAAAGAGAAAAAGGTCCCGGTGCCATACACAGTAATCCAAAAATTACTTTTAAACAAAATAGGAACTCCTGACACTGATACATTAAAAAATAGGGGAATTCACATACAAAGTACCCAATTCTTATGGATTTGTCTATCTCACACCAAAACTTTCATATTTACAAACACCATATAAAAATAGCACTTATACCTTTTAATGGTCAAATCCATCTTTTCAACTATAGAAAAATTGTTGTGTGTAAAAATAAAAATTTAGGTGTGAGATGTTGTTGTTGTGAGATCTATAAATATACACCAGTTGATGTGGTGTATATATAAATCAAACAGGAGGACGATCGACGAAGCGAAAAATAGAACGAGAAAAATTCACACCATAAAGCAGTAACACCACAGCGGAACACACAGATTTACGTGGTTTGGCAAATTGCCTACGTCCACGGAGTTGCAGAGGATTTTACTACTTGAGGAATTTACATCAGCCGATCACCTCGACTTACAATAGGAATCTCTCACTCTCACTTTGTTGCTCTCTCTTCTTCTCTCTCTCTTCTTCTCTCTTTTCTTCTCTCTCTACACCGAGATACACCGAAGAAACTTTACACCGAGATACACCGAAAAAGATAAACTTACAAGAGAAATAAACTTAATTTTTCTTCAGTCACAAGCCACCAAGAAGAAGCCAAGGGAGAACAATCTTCTTCTTCTTTCTTTTTCTTTCACCGCAAGGAACTACTTCTTGCACCTTCCTTCCTCTATCCCGAGGAAACCCGAAGAAGAACACCGTGACTTGTAAAACTGAAAGAGAGTCGTCTGAAGCCTTTTATCACGAACAGGAGGGAGCGAAGAGATGCTGCGCTTCACAACATAGGAAGGCGGGAGCGGTTAGAGCGCAACTGAAGAGGCGGGAGGCGCGAACGAGAGATCGCGACTTTTCGCGATCGGAAGAGCCGTTTCGCAAAACATATGAGGCGGGATCNATACCCCACCCTCCCTCCCCCAATGAAAAGAAAAAAAAAGAGCCTCATTAATTAAATTCCAACCTAGATATTAATTCAAAGAATACAATTTGAGCTAAAGCAACCTTCTTAATCAAAAGAAATCTCTCCCATAAGCAAGAGGAGTAATTCAGTCTAGGNCTTCTTCAAATTGATATCATCCACTGGCATTGTCGCCCTTTTCTTCAAACATGAATCTTCCACCATGAATCCTCCAACTTGAATCCTCTACCTTGAATCCTCCACCTCTGCAATTTAAAGCTCTGTCTTCACTCCAGAAGACCAACTGAAGTTGCGCACAATTTCGATTTCTCAAGAGTAACACCCTTAGTCAACATATCAGCAGAGTCCAAATAGACTTGCACCTCCAAACAATTTCCTGATTTACTCTTTTCTCTGCTTAGAACTCTCACTGCATGGGCAATATCCTGCCTCAGCTGAAAGTCTTTTCCAACAAGTCTAACATTGTACCTTTTACTGTCATCAAGCTCGATCTTCACCTGGTACACCCACTTTTTATGTAATGTCTTCTTTCTTGGTGGAAGTTCTGTCAGCTCTCACTTGCTCGAACTTTAATCTTGCAAGATTTCTTCATAGCTCTTTGATTCTCCATCATCTGTCTGTGAAACAATAGGAATGGGTGCCCCGGACCCACTATTCTCTTCATTTCCATTATCAACAGAACTATAAATTGTCAGCAATAGTGCATCATGTGCTTCTACAGATACCACATTTGCGCTATCACTCTCCATCTTCTTGGGATTACTGCAGTTCCTCCTTATGCAGCCAGTCTTGCAACAATTCCAGCAGGTTGTCTGCTGACCAGACTTTAATTTTGATCTCCCTTTATATGAGTTCTTGTCATGTCATCTCTCTCTGAAATCAACATTCAGTGTCAAACTCGTACCTGAGATCTCGACAGATTCGTTTATGCGAACTTCCTCAATGAAAACCAAATCACAAATATCATCGCATTTCAGTTTAGATTTACTTGCAGAACTGCTAACTGTCATCTTCGTGATTTCTCAACTATTTGGCAATGATGCCAATAATATCACCGCACGTATCTCATCATCAAAATCAATTTCAACAGACGACTATTGATTCGTTATACTATTGAAACCATTCAGATTTTGAGCAACAGAAACACCTTCCGCCATCTTCAAGTTGAGTAACTTCTTCATCAAGTACACATTTTTATTCGCCGATGGTTTTTCATCATCAAAATCAATTTCACAGACGACAATTGATTCATTATACTATTGAAACCATTCAGATTTTGAGCAACAGAAACACCTTCCGCCATCTTCAAGTTGAGTAACTTCTTCATCAAAAACACATTTTTATTCGCCGATGATTTTTCATATATACCTGATAAGACTGTCATGAGATATACAGTCGTCCTCTCCTTAAAGACGCTGTGTGCAACGGACCTCGATAGGATCAATCGAATAACCCCCAGAACTTATTGATCCAACAAATTTCATTCAGCCTCATCAATATTTTCAGGTCTTTACCCCAATAACGGAATATGAAATTTTTTCCCGTAAAGATAATTTTCTATCTGCATTCTCCAGTAATCAAAATCTGTGTAATCAAACTTCTCGATTCCTGAAACTTTCACTTTATCTGTAGTCATCATTCTTCCTCAGATTCGAACAAAGCTTTAATATCAGTTGTTGTTGTTGTGAGATCTATAGATATACACAAGTTGATGTGATATATATATAAATTAAACAGTAGAACGATCGACGAAGCGAAAAATAGAACGAGAAAAAATTCACAACAAAAAACAGTAACGCCACAGCGGAACACACAGATTTACGTGATTCGGCAAATTGCCTACGCCCACAGAGTTGCAGAGGATTTTACTACTTGAGGAATTTACACCAGTCGATCACCTCGACTTACAAGAAGAATCTCTCACTCTCACTTCGTTGCTCTCTTCTTCTCTCTCTACACCGAGATGCACCGAAGAAACTCTACACCAAGATATACCGAAGAAGATAAACTTACAAGAGAAATAAACATAATTTCTCTTCAGCCACAAGCCACTAAGAAGAAGCCAAGGGAGAACAATCTTCTTCTTTCTTCTTCCTTCACCGTAAGGAACTACTTTTTGCACATTCCTTCCTCTATCCCGAGGAAACCCGAAGAACACCATGACTTGTAAAGCTGAAGGAGAGTTGTCCAAAGCGTTCTATCACGAACAGGAGGGAGCGAAGGAATGCTACGCTTCACAACATAGGAAGGCGGGAATGGTTGGCGTGCGACTGAAGAGACAGGAGGCGCAAACGAGATATCACGACCTTTCACGATCGGAAGAGCCATTTCGCGAAACATATGAGGCGGGATTCTGTAGCGGGAAGCAGGAAAAATCGAGCTCCAACGCTTAACATGAGATGCGCAAATTCATAAGAATTGTGTGCGCATGTAATTTTCCCTAAAAAGAATTCAAAATCACACTTTTAAGAAACCCTACCTGAGTCCACCCCTGCATTTACATACCAGCTAATTTTTATATATTTACATATCTAACACCTAAACTTTCCTTTCTACATTTATACTGCCCAATCTTTCAAATCACATAAAAAATACCATAGTTTTAACATTTAAGAAATGAGATACACCTTTCCATGCATACGTAAATGGGTATGTAAGTAAAAATTGAAGTTTAGCTGTTAGATATGTAAATACATGGGAATTCAATGACCTGTAGGTAAAATCTTTTTTTTTTTTTTTCATGGCCCTAAAAAGCATGGTATGTTTTCATGGACCCTGGAAGAACTAAAACGGATAATCACATAAATGCTTTTGGAGATGTGGTTTATAAAACTGCAGGAACGAAAAAAAATATTAATTTAACAGGATTGTTGCAGTGATTAATGGATTCACCAACCAATATAAACAGTGAGAAACCAGTAGAAGTGAACCCTCTGCCAAACAAACTTTAGAAGTGGCTGAACGAGCTTTATTTGCACCATTCCAAGATTATTTAAAATATAAGACATTATACAATGCAACAAAAGATAAATGTATAAAATTTGTCTCCTAAACCAATTAATATAATTTCATATCGAGCAGCATTGAATAACAAATTTAAAAATAGGAACAAGAAAACAGAGTTAAGCGACTTCAAAAGCGATCATTGAATTAAACATCAAATCCTCAATAATAATTAAATTGCTTGGAAGGTATCGTCTCGAACAAGATGAAACAGCAGCAACTAATTGAGAAGATAGAATAGCATAGAACCAAAAAAAAAAAAACAAAGGCTAAATCCTCAATCAGCAGGAAATATTTGGACATCCAACTTCACATTTTATACACTTCGTTCAGAACTTCGGCTACATCACTACTTCCTTACAATAAACAAAAGATGCAAAACTGCTGCCTTTGCCTTCCTACGCCTGGCTAATCTCAAAAGCTTCAAAACTTAGATTTGAATTCTTCCTCTTAGACGAAGGGAAGATCATGCAGGTTACTCAGAAGATCCTCCGTAGCCTCCAGGTCAATGTCAAAGTTAGCAATACCCTCCCCCTCTGAAGCAGGAGCCACTGTGCCACCTGTCGCACCCCCAGTCTCCTGCTCTTCAACCTCGGAATCAGTTTCTCCAAAAAGATCTATCTTTCTCTCATAATTACCTACACGCTTCTTTGCAACCATCTTCTTATTTCTCATGGGCAACCCTCTCTTTTTAGGCCTTACAAAACTCCCCATCCTCCTACTATTCTCCGCATCAGCATTAGGGTGTCCCACAACAGCATTAACAGGCACCGCATTCAGAGGCTTCTCCTTATGTCCCTCCTTTTCGTTCCCCCACCTCGGGCTCACCGGAAAGAATGGCTTCCACCCCTCCCCAAATGGAGGCACACCGGCAGCATTACAGTTAGAAAAGCCACAACCAGGGAACCCTAATGGAAAAAACCCCCACGCACAATAATACATGTCGGTCCCCGGCACTATAGTGGGCGCAGCTGCCATCTCAACAGCATGAAAAGGCCGCATACAAATCCGGCACCGAAGCGTACGTTTAATGTAAACACGATCGTACTGAAAAACGTGGCAGCAAGACGGACACGAGGTCCAGAACAAACGATCCGCCGGCTGAGCAACAGTCGCCGGAGCGCTGTTTGATCGCAGCTGGGATTCGTAAACGGATGCTTTAGTGGGGTCGGAAAGAAAGGAGTAAGCGTCAAATACCATGCGTAGAGCGGTGTCAGCGTAGGGATACTTGTTACGATTAGGGCTAAGCAAAAAAGTAAGGTGCCGGTAGCTACGTTTAATGTCAAGTCGATTGTCGCCGGAACCAGAAACGGAAGAGGAAGGGTGAGGGAGTTGGAGAATGGAGTACCAGTCGTGTTGGTTGTTGACACGGCGCTGGGAGGCTAGAAGGACATCTACGACGGCGAGGATCTGGTCAACACCGTCCAGAAGAGGATCAGACTCGAGAGCTCGCTCAGCGAAGCGTTTGCTTCCTGTAAGATCACTAGCTAGGAGGTACTTGTCGGCGATTTCGAGTAGTCGCTGAGCTTCAAATCGGCCGCCATAACCGGCGTCCATGGTTTCCCGATACCGGTGCCGGATTTGGGGAAATATGAAGAGAGGAAGTGGAGTAAGAAGTGTGAGAATTGGCGCAATTGGGGTATGGATTTTAAACTAATTACATTGTGGAGTGAGTGGTTTACTGTTGTACTGCGGTGTTTGTAGGGGTATTTTGGGGGTTTTTATTGGTTCATTTACTGCGATGAGGTTTGAGACTTGCACCTCTGCGTCGAGACTGGAATGTTCAAAGGCACCGGCAGGAGGGACCGTGAAATGACCCAAACAGCAACGACAAAAGAGGTTTTGAGATTCGTGCAATTACGGTGTGGGTGAAGTGCACCGCAGAAAAAACCCCGCCCCTGTGCTGACTGAAAAATGCAAATAGGATGCAAAAACAAATAAATCCTGTGAATAAATTTATAATAATAATGAGAGCCGACAACAAGCGTCTTTTTTCTTTTTTTTTTTCTTTGGCATATCTGCTCCGTCCAATTATTGCATGTACGGTCCTGATTCCTAGAGTTTAGTTGTGTATTTGAATTATGTGATAAGTTTATTCTCTCATTTTTTTTTCTTTAAACGTGCATTTGAATTATTGTATTTAGAAAATATAAAAAATTATGCAGATATGTATATATGATGTAAGAAAATAAATCATTTTATTTACGAGTACAGAGTTCGCTATCATCATTTATATATGACAAAAGAAAATAACTTTTAAGGACACGTTTAGCACAAAAATTGACTGTCATATTACAATCACGAGGCATATAAGAAAAAAGAACTTGTTTATAGTTTAACAAAAAGTGTCATAAAGGAATGAAGCCCATCCATTACATTTGAGTTATCCCCTTCAATAATAATTTATTTAAATTCAAACATCCAAGGTCGACGTCGAGGGGAGGATGCTGGGAAGATGAACGAACCAGCCCCGAGGATTTGTTATCATCCTAGTGCCCCCGAAATGAGTAAAAAATGAGTCTTGGTAAAGGCCACAATAACTGTCGCAGCAATGATGGAGGGAGTGTCACGCATTAGATCATGAGTCTTAGCGTTACAAGCACGCCAAGAGTGATGAATTGTGTAGCAGAAACATCCAGGTCGGTCTGTAAAGTCATTTCGGGTAGAACTAAGGCCCTCGATAGCTTCAGCAAAGGTATTATAGTTAGGAAGAGAAAATCTCCAAGAGCACAAACTATCTTTAAACCTGTACAATAATAAATAATTAGAAATAAGATGGTCATGGTTCTCCACACTGTGACAACCCAAGGACATGCAGTATCAATCACAAGGCCCCTCCTGGCGAGCCAAATACGAGTAGGAATAGTGTCATGGAGAAAACGTCGTCAAAAGAAGCTCTCTCACAAATGAAGTTGAAGCTTGTGAAGCCCCATCAATTGCAACCTGGCATTAGGAAATCTAGTCTCATAGGCTAAGAACATGATCGAACCAACCCCGAGGATTGGCTAGCATTCTTGTGCCCCTGAAATGGGCAAAATTGTGTCTAAGTAATGGGCTCAAGAACTGTCGCAGAAATAATGGAGGGAGTTTCATGCATTAGATCGCGAGTCTTAGCATTACGAGTACGCTAAGAATGATGAATTGTGTAGCAGAAACATCTGGCTTGAGCCATAAAGTCCTTTCGGATAAAACTAAGACCCTCGATTGCTTCGACAAAGGTATTATAGTCAGGAAGTGAAAATCCCCAAGAACACAAACTATCTTTAACCCTACACAACAATAAATAATTAGAAATAAGATGGTCACGGTTCTCCACACTGGGACAGCCCCAATGAAATGGGGCATCAATCGTAAGGCCCCTCTTAGAAAACCAAATACGGGCAGGAATGACGTCATGAAGTTGAAGCTTGCGGAGCCACATCTATTGCCACCCGGCATGAGGAAATGTAGCCTCATAGGCTAAAGCAGTTATGGTCTTCCCCGTATGAATTTTTCTTAATTGAATGCAATCCTCATTCATATATTGATGGATTTTAGATTGAGTGATTAGTGCAGTCTTTTCATTGCCGAAACAATTAGGTTTGATATGTGTCTGTCTTCCAAGGCGCTAATATTAGCAGGACAAGGCCAACGGTTGATGGGAGTATAAAAAATCCACACCTGATTTAAAATGCTATGATGTTCCCATTGACAGTTTTCCACTGCACGATGGGCTGTAGATCTCGGAACCCCTCGCAAATGACTTTCCACGAGATTAAAGTGTTGCGGTTAAAACTTTGAGCAGAGAAATCAAGCCTATATTTGCTTGTCTAACATTTATAAAGAATAGAATTCTTGTACTGTAAAAAATTCCATGCAATGAGAGCCCTTAAAAGTCCTTCCCTCCAAATTTTGGTGAGGTCTGTTTTCTTCTCTAGAGCCTAGGATCTAGTCATAGAGTTTTCCTACTGACACTTCTAGAGGACTAGTATTGGGACCCGCATCACTTAAAAATTCAAATCACTTATTGACTCTTTGTAGTCTCACTTGTGTTGTTTCAAATCCTCGATACATAGTTGAGTTAATCGGAACCAACATATTGAAACTCAAGCTGAATTCTTATAGGGACTGGAAATGCCTTAGGAAGACTTTTTGGATTTAGGGGTTTTCAATTTTTGAAACAATATACACATAATTATTCACACAGACAAGCACCACAATTAACATCATCTATACTTACATACACATCACCGCTAAATCAGAATTAAAACCAATCAATCACAAACAAAAATTCAAAGAAAATCAAATTTGACTCATTTTTAGCATCTATTTGAAACCCTTCGAAATGTGTTGAGAGGCGCACTGTCGAGATAGTCCGGCCATAATTTGCCTCTCGCTTAGGGGGAGGTCGGTCGCTTTTTTGCTTATCAGACGACTATGATCAGATCTACAAATATTATTTGTAATGTTGCGCAAATCATACTTGAATTGGCTCGATCATCAACAAATTTGTCTGGATGACTCGGATGATAAAATGGATCATGTGAGCTTGCCTGTAACGTTGATTTTACCTAGGGAGGACATCCATGTCGATATGGTTCTAAAGAGAAGCAAATTGCATACAAATTAGTGCATTTAAACACAAAATAGTAGTAATAAAATAATTTTTTTTAAAGATAAAACTCTTTAAAACCCTAGTTTTCCTCGCTCGCCCTCTCTCCCTTTTTGACCCAAACCCCTTGCTCGCCCTCTCTCCCTTTTTCGACCTGAAATCCTCGCTCATCATTCCATATTCTCCCTCTTCGACCTAAAACCCTCGCTCATCATTCCCCCATCTCCCTTGTGGCATCTTGAGGTGACCCCCCTTCCCCTCTCCCCGAAAGAAGGTCCTTCCTCCCCTGCGCTCGAAGACCTCGTCTGCTTCACTCCACGTGACCACACGTCGCCTCACCTCTGAGCTTCCTACTTTGGTAAGTCTTCGATCCCTTGGGATCTCATCTCTGATGCCCTCGCTCAGCTAAATCTATCTCTTCTTCCACACTCGACGGTGACAATGCCTTAGTTCCTCCCACCCACCACCCTTTCTTCCCAAAACATTCGTCTATTTTACTCTGGGAACGGAACGAAGACTCCCCAACCCTCAATTAGAAAAAAAAAATTGCTCTCTCTTATGATCTTCTCCCATCACTTGCTAGGATATCACACCCGCACTTGGCCCAGGATTGGGGTTTCTTAGTAGTTTTTTGGCGCCTGGCTTTCAAGATCCTTGGATGAGTCGACTTGGTTGGCCGACACATGTTCAGGTCTCGACCGCTTCTCTTTCTTTACGATATTTTTCTTCTTTAGAAAGGCATGGATCTGAAAACCTATCATGCCCAGAAGTTCATTGTTTATCTCATTCTGGCTCGCACCATCTGCCATGAAGGCACTCAGCTATTTAGGGGAAACTAGCAGCAAAAAACATAATGTCAACCTTATGGTCATGTTTATAAGACCCACCGGGCACGAAATCCAAAGATAATTTAATTATCAAATTATTTTTCTCAATTTTGGTATCACTGATTGTTTAATAGTTTTCATGTTTCTATCGTAGTTGTCACTATCAAGAAGTAGAAAAAACTTGAGAGCTGATATGTATGCACCAAAAATGTCAGCACAAATTTCAAAGCAATCAAGCAGTCAAGGGTGATGGTTGAACAATTGAAACATCGGGCTAAAGGAGAATGGTCTTGACAAGCCATTTGACTACCAACCACTCGATCAAGTTGGTCGATATGCAATGTTGGTGGATCTAAACGGTGGGCCACACTTATGGTTCCAGTTATCTAAACTCCTTGCAAGGACGTCCAGTCATAATCAGTCGACAACTGCTTTACCTCGGTAGGAGCAATAGTTATGCAGCAGGTCACCTTGGATTGTCGAACTCAAACACGTCGATCAACTGATAGTCGTTGTATTGCACTTAATTTATAAACCAAATCTGATGTTAAATTAGCGCATTAAATGCATTAAGGGCAATTTCCATAACCATTATCTTATTTCTGTAAATGTACAAATAGGTCACCATAAATAGAGGGTTGATGATGAAAAAAAGACTTTCCCCTCAACTTCTCTACCTGAAATTCTCTAACTACTCTACTCTCTTCTCTCTCTCTCTCTCTCTCTCTCTCTCTCTCTCTCTCTCTCTCGTTTTTTCTCTCGGCTCCAACTCTCAGGGCATGTATTTCCAGAGCATGTATTTCCGAAGGACAATCTAGGATTCAACAGTGTGACAACTTCATATGAGTATAATTAAAAAGAAATTAGATTTAAATTACCAAAATATTACCCCGTTCAATTTTAAGTTAAAGCATATGCACTTAATTATTATTATTTTTGTTTTGGGTCGTGTATTTATAGATATATTATTTCGATTGGAGTAGACCCAAATAACTCAAAATTAATTTATTTAGTACTCAGGTACAAGTTAAATGGCTTTAGATTAAATTAATCAAGTTAAACAAGTGACATCTGAGTTAATTGGATCATGTTGATTAATAAAAAGATCCATGTAATAAACATATTGGACTAGTTAGGTTCATATTAGACAAGCTCAGATTAAGTTAGGTTCGTTAATTCTTGCTATATAATAAACGAGTTAGATTCAATTCAGATATCTTGAGTTGAGTCAACTTCAGACCCGATCCTGGTATAGTTGTGTGAGCGGTATAGTTTGATGATTTTGATATGTATGCATTCAGTGCAATGAACTACTTGCTATGGTTAGGCCTCCTCGTTGATTTGAAATATTATCTCTAATTATGTTTCTCTCTATGTCATTAATTTTAATTTTAAATTTGATAATTCATTTCCAATGTATTATCAGGAGATAATTAAAATATCAACTAGTTCTTGTCCCAATTAGGTATTTTGCATGATTAAACATTATGAAATTTAAAAATTTCAATATTTTTAACAATATGATTAACTACTTAATTAATTTAATAACTTAAATATAAATTTTTTAACAGATTTTGATTAACCTTTTTTTGGATGAAGTCTACCTGCTTAGTGGCTCGAACCTATGAAAAGCTTGCAGCTTAAACTTCGTTCAAGCGATTCATGTTAATGATTTCATCAAGAGTGTGGATGTCATTTTGGGATTTTCGATTAATAGGGTACACGTCTCATTCAATATTAGTTTATTCAGGCATATGGAAATTAGCTAGGAAGATTAATTATGATTATAATTCTTCTGTTTAATCGATAGATAGTATGATGTCTTTGTCATGGCAGGTGTGCAAATGCCGAAAAAAAATGTTGACGTCTGTTGTCAGCTAACTCTATAATAAGTTTATTTGTTCATTCAACACAGTGATTTTGATCGGTGACTAAAATTTTAAATAATGAAATCAATCTTGTCTTTATACTAGAATGAATGAAAATAAGAAATACTTTTGTTGACATATGTTGTGTGTTGCTATATTTATAATAGCATTAGTGAAATATTCATATCTTAGTGTTGTGCGAAAATCATACGCTCATAGATAGAAGAAAAAACTGACGGAGAGAATAACATGAATGGCATAGCCCAATTGAAATAATTCAATCATGTCGGTGTAGGTTACAAGACTTCACTGGTTATTGATTAACTGGAAGCAATATTACATAAGTGAGGGTTATTGATGTGACTCTACCAGTGGAGTGATGGAATACATTAGGGAAGTGAAGACGATGCAACTGCCATGAAAGATTATCAACAATAGAGGTCATATTCCATAAATTTTGATGTTAGCATCGTCGATAGGGGCGGCCCGACGACTATGGTCTCGCGGTGGCGACGATGATTATTGGGCAGTTGAGGTCTAGCGCTGGAGGTGACTCAATGGTGGTGATTAGACAACAGTGGATGGGTGGCAGTGGTGGCCAAATGGTGATGGTATGGTAGCAGCGACAATGGTGGCCAGACAAGTTGGTCCAAAGATCACTACTGTGATGACAATTGTGGTCAAATGGTGACCAGATGATGACATCGACAATGGAGGCTAAGCAACGTTTGTCATGGCGACAATGACAGTGGTGGTCGGGGAATGGGATTGGTAACGGTGGCCAGATGGTGATGGTTTGATGATGACGAAAACTGTGGTGGTCAAACAGCAGTGGTCCGTTGGGGATGATNCGGCGCCGAGGGGAGGATGCTGGGAAGATGAACGAACTAGCCCCGAGGATTTGCTATCATCCTAGTGCCCCCGAAATGAGTAAAAAATGAGTCTTGGTAAAGGCCGCAATAATTGTCGCAACAGTGATGGAGGGAGTGTCATGCATTAGATCATGAGTCTTTAGTGTTATGAGCACGCCAAGAGTGATGAATTGTGTAGCAGAAACATCCAGGTCGGTCTGTAAAGTCCTTTCGGGTAGAACTAAGGCCATCAATAGCTTCAGCAAAGGTATTATAGTTAGGAAGAGAAAATCCCCAAGAGCACAAAGTATCTTTAACCCTGCACAATAATAAATAATTAGAAATAAGATGGTCATGGTTCTCCACACTGTGACAACCCAAGGACATGCAGTATCAATCACAAGGCCCCTCCTAGCGAGCCAAATACGAGTAGGAATAGTGTCATGGAGCAAACACTGTCAAAAGAAGCGCTCTCACGGATGAAGTTGAAGCTTGCGGAGCCCCATTTATTGCGACATGGCATTAAGGAAATCTAGTATCATAGGCTAAGAGCGTGATCGAACCGACCCCGAGGATTGGCTAGCATCCTTGTGCCTCTGAAATGGGCAAAAATGGGTTTAAGTAATGGGCTCAAGAACTGTCGCAGAAATAATGGAGAGAGTTTCATGCATTAGATAGTGAGTCTTAGCATTACGAGCACGCTAAGAATGATGAATTGTGTAGCAGAAACATCTAGCTTGGGCCATAAAGTCCTTTCGAATAAAACTAAGGCCCTCGATTGCTTCGACAAAGGTATTATAGTCAGGAAGAGAAAATTCCCAAGAGCACAAACTATCTTTAACCCTACACAACAATAAATAATTAGAAATAAGATGGTCACGGTTCTCCACACTTGGACAACCCCAATGACATGGGGTATCAATCGTAATGCCCCTCCTAGAAAACCAAATACGGGCAGAAATGACGTCATGAAGTTGAAGCTTGCAGAGCCACATCTATTGCCACCCGACATTAGGAAATGTAGCCTCATAGGCTAAAGCAGTTATGGTCTTCCCCGTATGAATTTTTCTTAATTGAATGCTATCCTCATTCATATATTGATGGATTTCAAATTGAGTGATTAGTGCAGTCTTTTCATTGCCGAAATAATTAGGTTTGATACCTATCTATCTTTCAAGGCGCTAATATTAGCATGACAAGGCCAACATTTGATGGGAGTATCAAAAATCCACGCCTGATTTAAAATGTTATGATGTTCCCATTGACAATTTTCCACCAAGCGATGGGTTGAAGATCTCAGAACCCCTCGCAAATGACTTTCCACGAGATTGAAGTGTTGCGGTTAAAACTTTGGGCGGAGAAATCAAGCCTATATTACTTGCCTAACATTTATATAGAATAAAATTCTTATCCCGTAAAATATTCCATGCGATGAGAGCCCTTAAAAGTCCTTTCCACCAAATTTTGGTGAGGTTTGTTTTCTTCTCTAGAGCCTAGGATCTATTCATAGAGTTTCCCTACTGACACTTCTAGAGGACTAGTATTGGGACCCGCATCACTTAGAAATTCAAATCACTTCTTGAATCTTTGTAGTCTTACTTGTGTTGTTTCAAATTCTCGATACTTAGTTGAGTTAATCTGAACCATCATATTGAAACTCAAGCTGAATTCTTATAAGGATTGGAAATGTCTTAGGAAGACTTTTTGGATTTAGGGGTTTTCAATTTTTGAAACAATATACACATACTTATTCACACACACAAGCACCACAATTAACATCATATACACTTACATACACATCACTGCTAAATCAGAATTAAAACCAATCAATCACAAACTAAAATTCAAAGAAAATAAAATTTAACTCATTTTTAACATCTATTTGAAACTTTTTGAAATGTGTTGAGAGACGCACTGTCGAGATAGTCCAGCCATAATTTGCCTCTCGCTTAGGGGGAGGTCGGTCGCTTTTTTGCTTATCAGACGACTACGATCGGATCTACAAATATTATTTGTAATGTCGCACGCAAATCATACTTGAATTGGCTTGATCGTCAACAAATTTGTCTGGATGACACCAGATGACAAAAAGGACAGAGCGAGGGCCTGGAACGTCGATTTTACCTAGGGAGGACATCCACGTCAATATGGTTCTGAAGAGAAGCAAATTGCATACAAATTAGTGCATGTGAACACAAAATAGTAGTAATAAAANCCCAGATGACAAAAAGGACAGAGCGAGGGCCTGGAACGTCGATTTTACCTAGGGAAGACATCCACATCAATATGGTTCTGAAGAGAAGCAAATTGCATACAAATTAGTGCATGTGAACACAAAATAGTAGTAATAAAANAGTAATTTGCATGATTAAACATTATGAAATTTAAAAAATTACAATATTTTTAACAATATGATTAACTAGTTAATTAATTTAATAATTTAAATATTAATTTATTAGCCGATTTTGATTAACCTAGTTTAGATGAAGTCTACCTGCTTAGTGAACCTATCATAGCTCGCAGCTTAAACATTGTTCAAGCGATTCATGTTAATGATTTCATTAAGAGTGTGGATGTCATTTTGGGACTTTCGATTAATAGGTTACACGTCTCATTCAATATTAGTTTATTCGGGCATATGAAAATTAGCTAGGAAGATTAATTATGATTATAATTCTTCTGTTTAATCGCTAGATAGTATGATGTCTTTGTCATGGCCGATGTGCAAATGCCAAAACAAAAATGTTGACGTCTGTTGTCGGCTAACTCTATAATAAGTTTATTTGTTCATTCAACACAGTGATTTTGATCGGTGACTAACATTTTAAATAATGAAATCAATCTTGTTTTTATACTAGAATGAAATACTTTTGTTGACATATGTTGTGTGTTGCTATATTTATAATAGCATTAGCGAAATATTAACATCTTAGTGTTGTGTGAAAATCATACGCTCATAGATAGAAGAAAAAACTAACTGAGAGAATAACATGAGTTTTCATGTGGAAAAATCAGAAGAAAAAATGTCAAAGGGCATAGCCCAATTGAAATAATTCAATCATGTCGGTGTAGGTTATAAGACTTCACTGGTTATTGATTAACTGGAAGCAATATTACATAAGTGAGGGTTATTGATGTGACTCTACCAGTGGAGTGATGGAATACATTAGGGAAAGATTACC
The DNA here is from genome assembly GCA_002079205.1 of Phalaenopsis hybrid cultivar. Classification (NCBI taxonomy): domain Eukaryota; kingdom Viridiplantae; phylum Streptophyta; class Magnoliopsida; order Asparagales; family Orchidaceae; genus Phalaenopsis; species Phalaenopsis hybrid cultivar. The sequence continues at coordinate 28,216 of JXCR01060725.1, forward strand.
AACAATAGAGGTCATATTCCATAAATTTTGATGTCAGCATCGTCGATAGGGGCGGTCGGATGAATATGGTCTAGCGGTGGCGACAATGATTATTGGGCAGCCGAGGTCTAGCGCTGGAGGTGACTCAATGGTGGTGATTAGACAACAGTGGATGGGTGGCAGTGGTGGCCAAATGGCGATGGCCTGGTAGCAGCGACAATGGTGGCCGAACAAGTTGGTTTAAAGATAGTGGTCCAACTGTGATGACAATAGTGGTCAGATGGTGACCAGATGATGACATCGACAGTGGTGGCTACGCAACGTTTTTCATTGCGGCAATGACACTGGTGGTCGGGGAATGGGATTGGTGACGATGGCCAGATGGTGATGGTTTGATGATGACGAAAACTGTGGTGGTCAAACAGCAGTGGTCCGTTGGGGATGATGATGGTGATTTGGCGGTAACGATACCCCGATGCCGACGGTTTATCTATGATGATGGTGGTGTCGGGTAATGGTGATCGGATGATGGCAATGATCTAATGACAATTGTCTGCTATTTACCAAATGGTGATGGAGCTGCGACGATGGCCAAATGCCTTTTGTTTAGCAGTGGCGACGGTGGTGACTGAGCAACGGTGGTCTGACAACAACAGTGGTCAGTCGTGGTAGAGCTTGAGAACCCTCAAAAGATTAGAACTCCTTCAACTTTCTCCTCCACGTTCACCCTCTTTCACGAAGAGAGTGGGGGTCTATTTATGTCTTTTGAAAGTTACATTTTTTGTAAATACTATATGTACCGCTCCATCTGACGACCCAGAGTGATTCCCATGATCATATATTATTTTTATGAGTATTTGAATGTTTTAATGATGTCTTAATTAAGTGATCTTGTGCTCGCTCAATTCATCTTTTCAAGGTAGTCAAATTGACTATGAACTTTCTTTGAAACTTGTGATCTAAATGTGTATCGAAATTTATGCAAATCAATATGATTTGTTCGGGATGTATCAATGTTCACCTCATGGCTCAACAATTTTATATATGATGTTAAAAGTGAGTATTAAATGCAGGCACCAAACATGCAAAATTAATGCCACCTAACATAGGCGATGTATATTTACAACACTGTTAATTAAAAAATATATATTTCAATCGCCAATAAAATTTTTAAAACATTATTTGTTCATAAAATGGATCGCTCCGACGCATCAAAATGTCAACAATATTTAGTAGGACACTCATGTTATTCGCATTCTACACATAACTGATTCACACTAATGTAGTGTTATGCCACCTGTTGTGTGTTTGGGACTAAAGAGTATTATTGTGTGAGGTTGACTTCAGATCTTGGAGCACTACATTATAGCACACTAATCTAGTGTTATATCGAGGGGATTAATTTTTAATCATGTCTATTTTTATTTGATTTTCATTTCTTGAGGTGGGGCAGGGGACTCAAATTTGACAAAGGCAGTGGCTAGGGGTAGAGTATGTCATATCATATCTGAACCGTATATATCAGTGGACCCAAATTATCACGTGGCTCCTTATTATTGGATATCTGATGCAAATTTACATAAGGTGTTCTGATGCAATAATTTCTCGAGGGATAGAATATGACATATGCGTCAATTTTGAGGAATGTGAAACAAATAAAACGGCATGAAGCAGCGTGGTATAGTTGAAAATTTATGAAGTTTAGGTGATTGACATGTAGATTGTGAAATTTTGATATTAGATAAATAAATATACAGACCACAAACTTGGTTTTTACAAATCCATCACCTTCTTTCATCCAATTTTCATATTCTCACTTAAATATCAATATTCATGATAAAACCCCAACTCATATTTTTCATTTTTTATGGCAGGCTGAATACATTGACGGTAGTTCCAAAAAATCATCTTGAGGGTTAAGTTATAAATATCAACATTTTTGTAGATCTGCATGTAATTTTTCCTTCAATTCAATGGTTTAATGGTTTAAGTGGTATTTACGTCAATTTCGCATTTGGATTGTTAATTTGTCGCGATCAACATGAAGGCGACAAGGAAGATGACGGAGAAGGATTGATTACCCGATTACTCTTCCATTTCGTTCTTACCTCCTCCCGATCATTTAGGGTTAGGACGCCATGGGGAGTGCAGCGGCGGCCAGGGCGTCTTCTTCTCCGCAACGGAATCAGCAGCGGCTTCCTGGTACGACCGAGCAAGTTAGGGTCAAGCGGGAAACCATTCAAACGGTACTGGATCAGTGCCAGAGAGCGTTGAAACTGCTGGAGGATCCCGACTTGATCGTCGACGCGGAACCTGATGTTAACGTCAGCGTCGAGGGGAAGGAGGAACCGCCGTTATTGTTCTCCATAGCTGATTCTGATGCCGATGCCGTAAGGATTTTCTATGTTTTTTTTTTTTTTTGGTTCTTTAATCCTTATTATAGCACTTCATGTCATCTTAGGAAAAGCATTATTTATGAGTTTATGTGGGGATATCAGTCAATTGGTAGATATTTGGGTTTTATTTATGTTTGCTGAAGCAGGCGCCATCCATAATCGTAGTTTCTAAAAAAATAGAGTTTTTTTTTGTGTCAACTAGGGTTTTTAATAACTCATTTGTAGGTTTAGATGTGTTTTTGTGCAATGTTTGATGCGTACTTATCACATCTCAATTGGGAATTTTTAACCTGAAACTGATAACACTTTCAATTGGGAATTTTTAACCTGAAACTGATAACACTTTCGCAAAAGATCTCAGCTAGACATTGAATTGGTATCATAACTTAAGAAAGCTTTTACAAAAATCAATTGGTTAAATTGCTAAATAAAGAAACTCAAATATGTGAAGCAATTAATATGATATGAGCACAAATTGAAAATATAGAAACTAAAATTTATTCACATGTCCTATCATAATGGCGAGCTGATTGAATTGAAAACAAATATTTGTTGGAGGCAGGGAAATGACCATGATAGATACCATACATTATGTAATAATGAGGTATATGAAAACCATTGATGGAATAATTTTGACATGTATGATGAAAAAATAAATAGTCAGATTTGAACTTTCTAATTTTTGTTGGTGAAAATGATTAATTGGTCACCTAAAGACTTGTCATAAAATCTGTAGGAGCACTCAACTTTGATTTAATTACTCGAATTCAATCGACTCAAAATCAAAATGTGAAGTCTTAAAATCAAGTATTTTTCAAATCAAAGGGAGTGAAGATTCTAATTTTGGCTCTCACTCATTCACTAGTCCTCTATAGTAGCCTCTCAGGAAAACTTAAGGCTTGATCCTAAAATCTAAACGAATATTTGGGAAGAGAAGAAGATCTCATCAAAAGTAAGGTCAACATATATCATAACAGTTTTGCTTACATTACAAAGATTGATGTTAGTGCATAGATTCATTAATAGAATTACCATTAAATATAGATTTTTTATATCTTATTTATATGATATGTTGTGTATGATGAATGGTGTTTACTTTTTTAGATGTGGCCTTTTTTACATTTGATTTGACTGAATATCATCAGATGAGAATGAGAAAAGGCGCTTTCCACTACAAAAGATTGATTATAGGAGTGGTTAGTACTGCTTTTTGGATTGACCAATATAAATTGTACTTGAGGAAAATGAATCATATTTTTCAATTTTATTAGAAATATTTTGTTGTCTAGTATTATGATATTTAATTATAGTAAGATCTGAGATGACCGTTTGGTGCATCTTAGGAGAATATTTAAGGTTTTGCAAGTTGAAAAATTATATTCGAACTTAGAGAAATATTGCTTTGTGATATCATCTTTTGAATATATGATTTGTTTTTTATGGTGATGGCTTGGCTATTGATTATGATAAGGTTAAAACAAAAAAACAAATACTGATTGACCAAAACCCATGAATGTACATGATATTTAGAATCTTTATGATTTGTTGCTTTAAATAGACGGCTCATTAAATTTTTAGTTTTGTTATACCTCGAAGTATCAATATTTAAAAAAATGAGTTTAAATGGACTACTTTTGATAAATGTGGTTTTATTGAGATCAAGGAAAGAAATAGAAGTGTACAAGTGCTGTAACACATATTGTGCAGGATTGGAGGAGTATTAAGCCTTGAGTATTTTTTTTTCCCTTCCATTGTGAGAATTGGTTGATGGTACATAGAACATGATAGGGATTGTATACTATTGTGCAAGTACTTTATTATTAGGGTCATAATTTGTTGCCTAAAAGTTTATAATTTATTTTGGCCATCAAGTTTTGAAATATGTGAGTTCTCAGAAGAAGTTAAGGCATGGATACGCCAAATAGGCTGAGCTTTTATAGGAATAGACTTTTTTTTTAAATGTTCTGCTAGAATTAAGTACAAACGAGTTGATGCTTTTAAGTAGATTCATCGTCATCATGCATTTAATACTAGTTAAAGTGATTGATTTTGATCTTTTGAAGAAGGCATTTATCACTTGTAAAGCCTTAAATAGATTTACTAGGACTTAGATAATAATTATATGTTCAAAGATGATTATTCATTCTAAGATGCTTATCTTTTCCTTGATTCATCTTTGAGGGACTTTTTTGGTTTAAGAATTATTTATTCGAGTTGTTTTTGGATATTCTGGGAGAGTTAAAATGAATACCATTCGCCTAATTTGAAAAAGTTGTGATACACATGATTTTAGTGTAATATTTTTTTAATTGCTAAGGGTAAGAGACGTAACATAAGGCTATATACACATTTTTTAACTCTATGTCAGCTGTTTGAGGACTTTATTATGGTTGTATTAAATTTTCTGTAAACTTTCATAAAACATGATGTCTTTATGTGGCAATGTTACTTTGAAAATATAACATGTTTCATATCATATCATAAAACTATTGATATATCCACATTGTTGTATTATATTTTAATGATTTGTTTAAATTAGATAACTATATGAAATAATTATTTATGATTTTAACTAAAATTCATAATTTATTTTTTAAATAACTCTTTGAAAAATATAGGAACATAATTTTAATTATTTATTGTGCACAATTCGATGGATAAATTGAGATAATTAATAGGATGACTATATATTTGGGTGAGATTTGATATTACTTATGACTGAGTTTTAACCTATAAAACATATAGATATTGTTGATTTCTCGACGGAGTCTAGGCCTAATGCATTTGCACAACCATTCATTCGCATGAGGTATTTGTAAAGAAGTAGCTACTAAGCATGAAAATGTAAATTTTTCCATTAATGTTAACAAGAGGTTTGTTGATTTTAAACCCCGTGATAAAGTAACCATGCATTTAAATTCAAAAATGCTTTTCTTCTGAACCTTCAAGAAATTCCATGCGAGAAAGATGATGCCTTTCTAAAATCTTACGACACATTATGACTAGCACCTATAAATTTGACATTTCGTGAAATTTTAACATCAATGTTGCTTTGAATACTTTTAATTTGACCTTATTTCATGAACCTATTACAATTCTTTTATATTTTCATCTCCTTCTTGTGAATCTCCTTGTGAATTTACATTCAACTCTCTGCCTAAAAATACTATATAATTTGTTTCAAAAGCTATTTTGGATGATGAGATAGTGTTCACGACTAATGATGGATTTCAGATATGTCTTTTACATTGATGTGGTGAATCTGTTTATCACGACTCATGAATTACTTTGCAGGAAGAGCGAATTTTATTTCCTAGTTTGCTAGACGATGTAAAATAAATTTGTTCCATTGAGAGATGTGCATGTTCATACCTTTGAGAATTGTAAAACAACTTAATGTTTTGTGCAAGTTGAGCCAGTTTTCGTTGCATTTTGCAATTTCATCTTGGTTAATAAACATGCTATTAGTATATTCTATGAGAACATGTTTTGCCTTATGCTGAGGATTTATATAATTTCCAATTTTGACATCAGCATGAGGATTTATATAATTTCGACGAAGTATGCACCACCAAAGTTATAGAGATTTTGGGAAAAAAAAACTGAAATTCAGGTGTTATAAATGTAAACATATAAGAATTAGGTGGTAGATATGTAAATGTTGTATTTTAGGTGTTAAATCTGTAAATACATAATAATCTTGTGGTGGGTATGTAAAATTCAGAGTTCAGGTGTTCGCATATAGATATGTGTGGTACACATGCAATAGGTATTTGCCTCTTGATTTCCCATGACTCAAGGATTTGAGGCCAGAGCAAGTAAATACAAACTACCAAATAAACTTCCTACTAAATGTCTTGCCCAAAGTAAGAATGCAAATAAATCATCCCTGCACATTCACATGCTTCAAAGTTGACGGAAATTAATATTTAGACGTACAATTCATACAACTGAACCAATATCTTCACTAATTCAAGCATGGTATGAGTTTAACCACCCTAAATATTCCAAGAAAGAATGCTCATATATTCCCCTTTTGAAGCTAAAGATAAATTCGAAACCAACAAAATATTCCATATTTTTCACAGCAAAACATATCAAAGTTCTCAATTTTAGCAAGCCGAATTATGCACAATTTCATATTTCTCTTCCCCCATTTTTTACCATTCATTTGTATATGTACAAGCAGACTACTACCAAATGTTCAAGGCACACATAAATCATCCCTATTTAAACAAAAGATATTTGGAACAAGCATGAGATTCAGGAATAGTTTCAAGCATTGCCTATACAATNTAACTAATGATGGATTTAAGATATATCTTTTACATTGATGTGATGAACCTGTTTATCACGACTCATGAATTACTTTGCAGGAAGAGCGAATTTTATTTCCTAGTTTGCTAGACGATGTAAAATAAATTTGTTCCATTGAGAGATGTGCATGTTCATACCTTTGAGAATTGTAAAACAACTTAATGTTTTGCGCAAGTTGAGCCAGTTTTCGTTGCATTTTGCAATTTCATCTTGGTTAATAAACATGCTATGAGCATATTCTATGAGAACTTGTTTTGCCTAATTCTGAGGATTTATATAATTTCCAATTTTGACATCAGCATGAGGATTTATATAATTTTGGCGAAGTATACACCACCAAAGTTATAGAGATTTTGGGAAAGAAAACTGAAATTCAGGTGTTATAAATGTAAACATATAAGAATTAGGTGGTAGATATGTAAATGTTGTATTTTAGGTGCTGAATCTGTAAATACATAATAATCGTGTGGTGGGTATGTAAAAATTAGAGTTCAGGTGTTGGATGGGTGAACGCATATAGATATGTGTGGTACACATGCAATAGGTATTTGCCTCTTGATTTCCCACACCCAAGGATTTGAGGCCACAGCAAGTAAATACAAACTACCAAATAAACTTCCTACTAATTGTCTTGCCCAAAGTAAGAATGCAAATAAATCATCCCTGCACATTCACATGCTTCAAAGTTAACGGAAATTATTATTTAGAAGTACAATTCATACAGCTGAACCAATATCTTCACTAGTTCAAGCATGGTATGAGTTTAACCACCCTAAATATCTCAAGAAAGAATGCTCATATATTCCCTTTTTGAAGCTAAAGATAAATTCGAAACCAACAAAATATTCCATATTTTTCACAGCAAAACATATCAAAGTTCTCAATTTTAGCAAGCCGAATTATGCACAATTTCAGATTTCTCTTCCCCCCTTTTTCACCATCATTTGTATATGTACAAGCGGACCACTACCAAATGTTTAAGGCACACATAAATCTTCCCTATTTAAACAAAAGATATTTGGAACAAGCATGAGATTCAGGTATAGTTTCAAGCATTGCCTATACAATTATCCAAGTTTTTAATCGTGAAGGACCAAAGCTTCTCGGGTCAGATAGCCAATAATTAATAGAATAAAGGAGGATTAAAGTACCAAATAATCATAAACCTGGGAAAACTCTTAACCACCACCACTCAATTCTCATGAATTTTCCTATAGTACACCTAAATTCAACCTTTACATACTGCCGCACAATTCATATTGTTTTACTTATCTAACATCTAAAACTCACATTTTACATATATGCCACCTTAATTGTCCATGAAGAGGTATATATAAAAAAAAAATATATATATATATATATATATATATNTATAATTTGCAAAAATTTAAAAGATTTGGATGACATAAATGTAAAAAAGTAAAATTTAGGTGCTAGATATGTAAAGGTACAAAAATTTTGGTGGTATGCATGTAAATGTCCCTTAGAAATATTAAATTGCATAACTAGCAATGATGTTGCAGTTTTCCAATGGATGAAAATGAGGAGCATGCATGTGGACGGGCCATTGATTCTCCAAAAGAGAGTTACGAAAGACATAAAAAAATTATATACTTTAAGATCAACAATGAAAAAGACGTTTTGATTGAAACCTTTTCTAGAAAAATGGTTTATCTAGAGAAAGCTCATCTTAAGGGAACAAAGGCTTGCATATCCAAATACAGGAAGTTAAAAGAATGCCTCCATATATAAAATAAGATGAAATAGAAGAAAGAATGATAGAGTAAAGAATATTGGAAGAGAGCATCCACTTCAGATTTAAGAGAATCTTATTGAATTATTTTTTTTAGGCGACAATGTTGGTGACAAGACCAAGCAAGCCAAGCAGGGATGTCGAACAAACCAAATAAACAGAGCATCGAGCAATAAAGCAAGAATCTCGAACAACCAAACAAGAAGTTGATACTTCGGTAGCCAAATAAGAAGTCACGGAAGAATGTTGAGTCGCCAAGCAAGAATACCGAGCAATTCACAAAAATATTGAACAATTAAGGGAGGGAGACGAAATTACCTTGTTTAAGCTTTTCCAAAACAGAACACAACTCCAACAGACCTCAAGAACACACAAGATGAACAGAGCAGGGAAAATCCAACCAAAGAGATTAGAGGGAATTTTGGCAGCACCTCCACCTCTTCTCAAAATTTTGGTCAACCCTAAAGACTCCCCAAATGGGGTTTTTTATAGCAGAAGAAGGGAGGAGAGGAAATACCATGGCTTACCGGAGGGGTGAGCCTAACCAAAAGAGACGGGCAAGAAACGACAAGCATCGCAGGGAGAGTGGCGAGGGGAAAGTCGGGGCGCCACAGGGAATAGGTGGAAGCTTTTCGCAGGGCAAAGTGAAGTGGAGGAAAAGTCGAAAGTTGTAGTTATGGGACCTCGAGGAAGCTTCAGAGGAAGAATGGAGCTCGGTCGCGAGGAATGAAGCTCTGCTAGGGCAGCGATCGAGCCGAACCCGAGAAGTAGGGCACGTGCTGGTTCAATCGAAGGGAGGGCTCTCGACTGAAGAAATTAGGGCTCGACTTGGGCAGTGTGCGTGAGTTTAGTGGTTTGGAGATTTAAGTGAAAAGAATTTTTTTTTATTAATTAATATTGAACGTCCCTCGATTTTGCACATTATTCTATCGTGCACGAAACTACGACAAAGTAGGTGTCATTCATAGCTAAAATTGACGTTTCGGACGCGACGACACAATCCGTTTCATCATTCGAGATCGTTCGGACAACTTCATTGACGATCGGGTCAAAAATGCATCGAATTCGATTCTCGTCTAAATTATGGTCCGCAATCGATTGTTTCAAAAATTCTATTGAAGTTTTCGACAAATAACGGTGCATATGATGTGAATTGTGGTAAACAAACGCGTCGATTGGTTGAATCGCGAAATTTGTGCGCGCGAATGTGTAAATTGTGCATAAAACAACTCTAAGGCTTAATGATCCTATAGGGACTCCTTTTGGGTTTTCTCATGTTAGTTTCAACCTCCTTAGTGCTAGAGGCCAATACCACACATTCGAAACTCCAAAGGGGTCCCATTTCTAAGGCTCTAAGATAGTCAAAGGGAGAATCCTGAAGCTAGACCCTAAGCCCTAAGAAGAAAATTAGACCTCACTAAAAATGAGGTCAACACCTGCCAATCTCACTTAGTGGGATAAAGGGTTGTATATTTCTTGGTCATCCATTCCAATGGATGTGATAATTATAGTGGAATTTGAGTTGGAAAAACTCAGGGACTGTGCTGGGAGAGTTATAGGATTAGAAAATACTTGAGGGGGTAAGAACACTTCTGCTTTTTATTACAATTTCGATTTTGTGTATATGTAAGTAGTGTGATTTCCTTTGAACAAGTCATAAATATGACTGCCTAACTCCAGAAAAAGCCGCATGCTTATTACGAACATGATGGTAAAATTTTCTTATACTTTGTCTTAATTTCTTCGAAACAATTCACTATTATTAGCTTGTTAGAGTCCTTAATTTTGCTCAGATTTGATATAAGTGGAATTTTAGTTATTGTGAATTTTCAATTGCTCGTGGTTTTAATTTCCCATTTGTTTCTTCTAATTTAATTGGTTATGGCATCATCATTTTGGTTCTAATTCGATTTATTTTCAATCTGCAGCTAAAGAAAACATTTTTATAGTGTTTTTTGATATGTAATTCATTTTTTTTTATCTACACCGATTGTATCATTCTCAAAATAACCTACCGGGATATGCTGACTGATACTTTAAGTAGATTATAGTTTGTAGCAGTTTTGCTCTGCAGTCTTCCTGATGAGTTGGAAGGAAGATTGCTGTCAGATTGGATTTTGTTTTCATTGAACAGGGAGGGTGAAAACCATGGAATACCTGAACCCAAGTGAATTTAAATATTCAATTTACAAAAGCGAAAAGGAATAATTTTAATCAGAAATATGCGACTTTAAATGTTGCAGTCAAACAAGGCCTTTGGTCTCACAATTGGCTTTTACAAGATGAAACTTTGATGAATGGCCATTCGTGAACTTGACCTGATCAACAACACTGTAGCTTGCTAATTTGCTCTCGTCAATGCTGCTTCGATGAGAGCTAAATGGTTACTGTCTTTTTTATCAAATATTTAGTTATCATCCATGATTTTGTGATGAGCTAGTGTTGAAATTTGTAGTCTATGGATAATTCTGGTGGATGCTGTTTTAGGAGACTTCTTAAGTTATCGCTGCCATGTAACTTTGTTGTTAAGCCATATCTTATTGCCTGAAGGCTTCAGGCTGTGAGTCAAGTTGTAAATCTCAAGTTGAAGATAGTGTCTTTAAGGAGATGGAAGCAGAGTATGAATGATGATGGGGATAGGATAAATAGCATCAATGATTGTATTATCCTATAGATGCTACAAACTTAAATAGTTTAATTGTATTTTTTAAACATACTGTGTCAGAAATAGTCGGAATGTTTTTTTTTTAATTTGAATTATATTGAAACTTGGAATTTATTATTTTATTCAACTTATTTTATGATGATATTTATTACTTTTCATATGCTTTTCTCTTAATTAAGATAATGGAGGATAAGCTTAAAAGCTAGAAGCGGAATTCAATAAAAACTAACATAGAAATGCACGGATCTTTGGGCAATCTTCTAGCAGGTTTACTTATGGCTGCTCAAAGGATGTGGCCTACGCACATGAAAGAAAAAAGAGAGAAGTGCCAAAATATTCTCCTAATTCCTTGCAAGGGTTTAGTTTCCGAATCTGTAAAAATGCCAATGTAGTCCTCATTTTCATTTAATATGGGCTGAAATAGATGGTCCCTGTGAAGAAATATTTCAGTTCCAATATAGAGAGTCTATGGAGAGACTCTAGGACTAAAGTGAGGGATTATTTTGATTCTTAACACCAGAAAAAAAGTGATAATTATTTGTTTTTTTATATGGTGGTGCCTATGCCTTTTGCTTTGGCAAGCTATCACCATTCGAATACCTCAAAGGTATTATGATGTATTTGGCAAGCATGTGTAACTATGCCCTTATAATTTTTGGGTATAGGAAGATGGGTTTGAAGAACCAGCTACTTGATTATACTTCACATAAATAATAGTAACAACGATGATATCATTTTTAAACAGCTGATAATTCTGCTCGATGGTATTTGGCTAGATTGTACTTACACAGCTTCTTCTGCAGCTATGTGAAATGGTTAAATCTAGAGTTGAATCGCAGAGCTTCCTCGAAAAGCTCGGGAGCACACATATTTCAGTTTCTCAGAGTGATTCCGGTATGAAAATACTGTAACTCTTTTTAACCTGCAATTTTGTTATGAAATCAGAAGTTGAATAACTGATTCTTTTGTTTGTCACTTAATGTACTTATTTAGTATTTCATTGAATTATTTTTTGTTTATAATGAATGATAATTACTATGATACCACAGCGTGGGAAATGGTTGGTACAGCAGATTTATGGGAGAAAAAACAATTTGGTGCAGAAAACGAAAATGACAACGATGGTTTTGTTCTTGTTAACCAGGAAGATATAGTGGAGGGGATCGTAAGTTTCATGGCTGCATACCTACTCTCACTTAAAGAAGCCAAAGTATGTCATGTTCTTCTTTTGCCTCTATAATGCTTGTTTAATTTAGGAACGAGTAAAGTGTCAAAAAAGTAGAGTTTATAAAATTATCAACCTAGTCCCACGCATCTTCAATATGGGCTATTTATTTTAACCCCTATTAATAGAACATGGGAACTAAATTAACACTTTATATAAACTCTGAGATTAAAATGACCCCCGACATAATTATAAGGGACCATTTTGACACTTTTCTTATTCAGGAACACGACTGACTTAAAAAAATTTGAGTAGAAAAAAAAAATCTTGTTCAATTTTAAATTTGCTGTTGTACTATATTAACATGATATCTTTTAAGTGTTACTTTATTTTTTTGGTAGGATTTAGCTCCTAACCAACTTCAAAAAGGTGAGTTTTTTATATGTTTCAGCTATCCTATTGTCTGATTTTAATTCCATGCAATGAGGTTACAGAAACTCTGACGCAATGCATTTATGTTATGTGGCTTATTCAGCACTGAGGAAGACGTTCTCCGTCAAGAAGGAGAAAAGCAAGCTTATGAAGGCATGGGAAGGGAGCCAAGTCATTTATAATGTTGCATCGTGGGGTGCCACTGCGGTTGGGTAAGCTGTTCCCTCATTGCCTTGAAACAGATTATAGATTAAACCTAGCTTTTATATAGGTAAATGTCAAGTGGCCCATTGAGATCATTTTCATTTTTTATTTTTTTATTTTAGTTTTTCTTTGGTTTTATTTATGTTTTGATTTTAAATCAAACTTGTTTGTGTTTGCTTTTCGCTCGCTTTCCAATCTCACAAGCTTGTCAATGCGCACAAAAGTCACTTTCTTGAGCAATCAGGTTTTCCAAGCAGATCTTCCCCGGAACACCAATAACGAGTTTTTTTTTATTCTGTAAACGAGCCGAACACAAGCGAGCCTAGACTCAGCTCATTGTACGGCTCGTTTATATTTCCAGTTCAAAAAGTGTGTTCGTGTTCGATTCATTTGCTTAACGAGTCAAACACAAGCCGTTCACTTACAAAGAGTCGTTTTAACAAGTCATAAGATGTTAACGATTGGGAAAATATTTAAAACATCATTTGAATCTAATTTAATAACTTTTATTCTATTTTATTCATTAGTACTTTTAATTGATTTTAAATCTATGTAGCCTTGTTGTCAATTAATTTTTTTTAAAATACTACTCATCATCAAAGATATAGATATAGATATATATATATATATATATAATTGATTAGTAGCATTTTGAGTCAAAACGAGCAGAATACGAACTTCTTAACGAGCCGAACGCTAGCTGTTCGCGAACGAGCCGTTTTGACAGCTCTATTTGTG
>JXCR01060726.1:4057-23484 GCA_002079205.1 Phalaenopsis hybrid cultivar
GAATCCACACACCAGCGGGATCGAACCCGCGATCTCAGTGAGCCTAGAACTGACTTAGCATATGCCAACGAAAGAGTCGGGGAACGCGGCACATGCGTGCTTATGTGTATGGATGTGAATATATAATTTGCTGTAATAATTAATGTGGGAATCATTATTAGGTAAGGGGCGGCTGAAGAGGTTTGAAACGGTTTTTGGTTCATGGATAGCAACATGCTCTCATGTTTGATGATTGAAACAATTCCTTTGATTAATTAGTTATGTTTGTGCGGTACATTTGTTGTGGGTCATTCTCATGGAGGGTTAGTAGTCACCCTTCATTAAAAAAATATATCTATAATAATAAGTAAATAGGATAAGTCATGCTTTTTAATAAAGATTTTTTAGTCATTTATTTATAATTTTGATGCGCTATAATGATGTATGCATGCTTGAGATGTTTATAATAGAATGTCGGCTTTTCAAATCATTTGGACTTTCACATCATCACCAAGGGTTACATCAGTACCTTGGTCGAAGAGTCTCAAAGGGATGACCATAAGTGAAAGATATGTTTAACTTCCACGGTTCGTTCAAACAATCACATCATCCACTCATGGAATTTTGATCAGCACATCAAGGAAGAATGGTCAGGGAGTTAAGGAAGTTTCAAGAGATTTGAAGACTTCAGTCCTGAGAAAAAGTAAGATTGTAAGTCAATCCATGAAGTCCTTTGCCCCACCTCAATCAAATAGAATTGCCAAACACCTATGAATGATTTGATTTTGAATTTTGATTTTATTTGAAGGAGTAGATACAAATAAGTGTAATGATATATTAAAAAATTATTCTAATGAATAAAATATTTTCATTAGTTTAGGACTAGTAGCCAAACCCTCCTTTTTTATTAGAGTGTAGTTATATGTTTTTTTTTCCTCTTAAGTTAAGTTATTATTTTGTTCTTCTCCATCTTGTTCTTTCTTCTCTCTCTTACAATATTCTCTCAAGTTTCATAACCCCATTGAATAGATCCCCTACTTTAAGCAAGTCCTTTGCCATATCTCTACAATCCAAAACCTAGTCTAGGTTAGGCATCGCCTACCATTATAAAATTGATCATTTTTCTCCTATAACCTTTCTAACCCCTCTCAACTACTCTACCATCTTTCAAATTAACCAAGCTAACTATCCAAATCTTCCCTCCCCTCTCAAAATTTCAACCCAAATCTGTAAATGCTCTCCACCAACCCCGCTCTTCTTCAAGTTAAACCCTTGTTCCTCCCCCTCTTACAAGATTCCTCTTCCAAATATCTCGCTTTCTCTATGACAAGTCCTCGAACTTTCCTTCTCCATTAACCCTTCTAAATTCTCATTAAAATAGACCGCTTGGCACAAAAAAATCTCAGAAAACTAAAAAGTGGCATTTAGAACAGCCCAATTAATACTTTTAGTACCACCAACAATTTCAAAGTGATAGCATTAGGATATAAATTAGAGAATTGTTGTGGCTATGCAGGCTAGAAATAACATGCCAAAGAAGTGATTTTGATATTACATGGAGCAAAATTTAGCCTAAAATTTCATAAAAAAAGAATTTTTTTATGCTACAATGTATTCACTTTCTAAATATTTAACAAAGCTTATTTGAGTCCCTATTTATTGTATCCCATATGCCCTTTTGGACGCATCCATCAGTCTGCACACCAGAAATTAAGCCATTCTCTCTTACCCACCCAAAATCCACCCATAGCTGAAAGGTCCTAAATATCATATGGAATCTCATTTGAAGTATTAATGAGGATTAAACAAAAAAGGTTAAATTTACATATAAACCACAGTTTTTATGTATTTACATTTCAAACACAAAGTTTAATATTTACATTTATAGCACTATTCTTAAAAAAGGATACATGAAAATTTACATTTTGCTTTTTAAAAGTTAATCAAAGTGATATTTTTATATAATATCCAAATTTTTGATAGCATCTAAGTAAATATGTAGATTTATGTAGAATATTAGAAAATGCTCCCATAAAAAACTAGAGAATAATATCAAAATAATTCAAGACTATCTACATGGGGTAATTTTACTCTCAAAATTTATAAAAATATCAAAATAATCCACATGCTCTTAAAATTAAGGGTATGTTTGGGGCAACTTGTGCGTTTCAGGATAAGTTGCTTATCCAAAACGCGGCCCGCGGGCCGACCGCAAGGGTCGACCCGTGGCCTACGTTTAATGTAAAAACCCAAATATAGTTTCGGATAAGCCAACGAAACGCGCGAACCAAACGGTACGACAACATTTTCAAAATGCCGCTCGCACTTATAAGCTGCCCCAAACGGACCCTAAGACTAAAATAATATTCATATACTATTATAGCTAAATTTTGAAATAATAGAAGACTAATTTTACAATTCTATAAACTCTGAGATTAAAATGATTTAATATAAATAGTATGAGACTATTTTGTGCACTTCATTCAAAAAAAATTGAGGTGTTGGCCTTTGATTGCAAGAATCCTAGAAATAATAAGATAATGCCTTGAAGACATACCCCGTAAAATAATAATAATAATAATAACTATTTCAAAATATAATCTATCAAAAAAACACAAATATTTATGTGTGTCCGGTAAACCAGACTCGCGGTCGACGGCGTGGATCACACCACGATGCCGGTACGATCCATGTCGTCATCTGCATGTCGTCGTCCGCACGTCTAGCCGACAAATGTAATGTTTTCTCCATTTGCGGTCTACTTTCTCCTCCCCAAAGCACAACATTAATGGCGAACAAAGAAGGTTGCAATCCTAAAGGCACGCCAGAATTTAAAAGACTAAAAATCCCACCAATGCCATCCTACAATTAGTAAATTACAATACATATATGTTCACCACAAAAAAATGCAAATAAGATCATCAAAAAGAAGCAGCTACATATTCATCAACTTACAAAGAATNCCTTTCTCCTCCCCAAAGCACAACATTAATGGCGAACAAAGAAGGTTGCAATCCTAAAAGCACGCCAGAATTTAAAAGACTAAAAATCCCACCAATGCCATCCTACAATTACTAAATTGCAATACATATCTGTTCACCACAAAAAAATGCAAATAAGATCATCAAAAAGAAGCAGCTACATATTCATCAACTTACAAAGAATTAACATTTTCTCTGCAAAGCAGGAGAAATCAATCAGCTATGCTGTTCTCTCGGCTGAGGTAAGATGCCCCATTCTTTCGGTTAAATGATCAACACTCCTCCTACTCCACCATGCTCTTCCCTGCTCGGTAACTTCCTCGGCTCTTCTTCCACCATCATCTATATCACATTTTTCTGGTTGGGATTCCTGTGCATCACAATAACAGGGACTCTCAGTCAGAAACTGTTCCCAGAATGTATCGTTAACTCCTCCGGCAACCACCGCCGTAGTCGCCGGAGTTTCAGTCTCTCTATCCCTCAAATGAACCACAGGCTCCGAGTTCATATCTATATCAGACACCTTGCTGTTCATGCCGGCTTGAAGGGAACGAAAATCTGCTGCAGGAATGCTTGTGCTTTCTGCTTGAGTGGGGGAATCTGATAAATCTGGATATAAATTAATGTCTTCAGGGCAGCTTGAAGAAGGACCTGAATGGGGGGTTGGTGATTGACTGTCAATATCAGGGAGAACAGCAGCAGTTAAACGAGGGAGCCGTTCCTCGAAGAATGCATCTTCGCCAGAGGCCTGTCCTACTTCTTGAAAAAAAGTTTCCAAGGAGTTTAATGAAGATTCCATCTTTTCAAATGGTTCAATGTCCAACAAATTATGGAAAGAGAGATTTTTTCCATCCTGAATGATGGTATGTTGCAGAAAATAGTCATTTTTGGGCAATCTTCTCCTCTTGGGGTGGAGATCAGATTGGTGTATGAGATTAGAGAGAAAACCAGGCCTCTGTATGACTTGATCCAGGAAAGAGATGAGATTTTGTTGCCGGAGCACCATGGCCTGTAATCTTTCCTCCAAATCCTGCATCTGTAGATCCATGCCCTGCTGGATCTGTGCGTGACTCTGAAGCTCTATAATTAGAGCGGTTTCATCATGCTTCAGCCTCTCAATCTCCTTCTTGAGCTCCTGTCTTTCTGGTTCTGATAGGGGCACGGCAACATTGCTTCCTAGGGGTGATATCGAATGGCTATGTATCGGCTTGCGGCGGTGAATATTTTTTAAGAGATGTTTTTGCCCTCTAATAAATTCTTCATTTGCAAATTCCCATCGTTCTGGATCTATTTTCCTAAAGCCCTGAAAAATGCAGAGACAAAAAATATAAATTATTTTAAGTTATTGGTGATAAAACAATGCAAGTGCTACGAAAATGATATGAAAGCAAAGAGTTGAATTAATGTGAAATCCCTTTGTAGAATGAAGCTGAACTCTTAAAGACTGAGTTTTTTTATGTAACGATTGGAATTTCATCAAAAACTCCAAAGTTAAGCGTGTTCATATGGGAGCACCCTTGGGATGGGTGATCACCTGAGAAGTTATCTTAATGGGATAAAACCGTGAGACTATTACACCAAAGAAGACAATATCTCGATGTGCCAGAGTTTAGGTTATTACAAATAGTACGAGCATTACACCAACTTGAAGATTGAAACTAAGAGGGTGATTGGTAGCCATATTTNGTATGAAAGCAAAGAGTTGAATTAATGTGAAATCCCTTTGTAGAATGAAGTTGAACTCTTAAACACCGAGTTTTTTTTATGTAACGATTGGAATTTCATCAGAAACTCCAAAGTTAAGTGTGTTCATATGGGAGCACTCTTGGGTTGGGTGATCACCTGAGAAGTTATCTTAATGGGATAAAACCATGAGACTATTACACCAAAGAAGACAATATCTCGATGTGCCAGAGTTTAAGTTATTACAAATAGTACGAGCATTACACCAACTTGAAGATTGAAACTAAGAGGGTGATTGGTAGCCATATTTAAGCAGGACTAACTTATTATTTAACGTAAACCCGGCCAAACAAAAAAAAAAACCGAAAAATTAAATCCACAGTTCGTTAAATCCAATTTTTGTTGACTTTTGTGACTCTTTTTAACGTAAATCCGGATTTATTAAATCCGACTAACACATGGATTTAACGAATTTAGCTGAGGAAGAAAGTTATAGGAGTGGGTTTATGCCAAACACGATAAATAAATTAATTGAACAAAATACTATTCTAGATTTATAGCATTTGAATTTGATAAATACGAATTTACCAAATTTACTGAATCCTATGTAACTTAAATCCTAGTTGCAACCAAACACCCCCTAAGTGTCATACGGAACAAAATACTACATCATGGGAGCCACCTCTTAAACCCTAGATGGTACAAAGTATTACATGGTGAGAGCCGGCAGATTATTATGTGTTAAAAGTATTGACGAGAATGTCAATTGCATACATTGGAAAGATTGTGAAATCCCTTGAGTAGAATGGAGTTGAATTCTTAAACATCAAGACGACTCTTGGTGTAACAGCTGAAATTTTATTAGAAACTCCAAAATTAAGCATGCTCGTGTGGAAGCACCCTTAGGATAAGTCACCTGCTTGGAAGTTACACAAATTGGTAAACCGCGAGGCCATTAAGCCAAAGTGGACAGTACCTTAGTGGGTGAGAGTTCGGGTTGTTACAATTAATACCTATTTGGCACCAAATGTTGGTTTGTATAAATTTAGAAAAAAAAGTAATAATTGTGTTTTCATTTATGTTGATGGAGCGTGCTACCCATGGTGATTATCCAACTAATTTTTGTTTTCTTTTTTATTAGAATTTGGTGTGGAATTGTTAATAAAAAAATATTTGTGTTTTTTTTTTCTTTTTTTGGCAAATCTGATTTCCTATTAATAATAGTGTTTTAAAGTACAAGCAATGATAATATAATATCAAATGCATTTGTATTCTCTTTAATTCATTCAAAAAAAAAAGTACTAAAATTGCATATCATGCATTCACCCTTTATCCTATTAACCTTAAAGCTACCCATCTGCTAGAATTTCTCATTAACTCAAACTTCTTACTCATTTTAGAAATGGGTCTAAGATATTAAACCATATTATCTTATGCAAGCCATTTGGCCTAATGGTTGAGAGCTTTGTCCTTCAATGAAGAAGTCCTAGCTGGGGGGAAAAAAAATAGATTCAAATATTATGTACTAAATTGCATCACTTCGATTATCATTTTAAACACCTTAGTAACCAATAAAGACCATATTAATTTAATATTCATACATGTGAAAATACTATAGATACTCAATAACTACTCATGATGCTAGTTAGTGCTTTGTCACTAGTAGTCTTATCCCAGCAATGTAAGATTAGTTTAATCGATCCTCATGCTCTACTAATTCCTATTGAATTTGGATTCAATTTTCTTAATTTTGTCACAAATTTGTTTAGTGGTTGTAAATTTAAAATTAACATTTAAACTCTCATCCATGCTTCAAATCATTAATTGCAAATTTTTAGCTCACCCAAATACAAATTTTTAACATGCATTTGACGCACATTTTGTTTTATTAATAAAAACCAAATATAATGACAATGTACTTCATTGTATGTATTTTCAAAATCCACTAAAATCACATCAAGATCATTTTTTGCTCTCCAAATTCATTAATTTCCTTAGAATTAAATTGCTTCCATAATATATCTTTCTAGCATAAAATCAAACCAATTCTCAAATGTCAACATAATTTTCTAAGCCTATGTTTCATCGGCATCTCATAACTTTATTATCACCCAAAGTTTGAATCCCGTATAATGAAAGTGCTAAAGAATTGTCTTTTCTTTCAAGTACTATTAGCAAAATATTCTCTAGTGTGTACCAGTTAATGAAGCATTGTTATGTGTCTATGCAGTCATCAAAGCATGCCCCTATCTTTAGTCCTAACTTTGATTATTAGTTTTATGTTCACTTATTATTAAAGCTGACCCCAAGTAAAGCTAAAGATAATTATGATATTTTTACTTTATGTAAACAAATGTTATTTGGACATGATCAAACAATAAAGTTGTGAAAGTGGCTCAAGGCACTGGAATTTAGACTATTCCCCTAGTGATTTACCCCATAAACACAAATCTAAATACATATCCAACGGCTTTAAATCATCTGCCGATTCTTTTCCGGCTAAATCTTTGCAATAATTTAGCATACGGTCGCTATATATGCATATCAAAAAGAATTTTGTATTAGAATTAAAAAGAATAGATTTCCCACATCAGATAGTTTCAACGTGTTTATATGATGATCAAAATGAAATTTCAAATCTTAGCTGACATAGAAGTTTTTATGACAACAGAGAAAGTGTAAGCTCGGGTTTATGGTCAACAGTTTTTACGAGAATTTTAAGTTCATAAGAAAAAAATGATTCAGTTTCTATCAAAAACTCTAACATTCAAGAATAGATTTAATTTTATATGGAGGCACAAATTTACAATAAAGATTAGATTCAATTTTTAATTAAAATATTATAATTAATTCATTTTTTATTTCATTTTCAGTTCCTAATAGAACTTTAGATTCAGAATCATATCCAATTTCAAATTTGGGTTGCAATTCTGGTTTAATTGTAGGTTCAAATTCACTCTCAAAACTAGATTTAACTTCAGTTAGATTCAAGTTGTAATATTATTTCATGCTGAATTTTGATTTCAAATTAAATTTATATTTCTTGTGCAAGTCGAAGTTCAGGATCATAAACATATTTTATCATAATTGCATATTCAAATTCAACAAAATTACATAAAGACCGTGTTAAAAATATAAATATTCGTCTAGCACATCTTGAAAAAATTCAATTGTGAGTGTAAATTTCATCTAATTCATTGTCAAATAAATATTTATGAACAAATCCTTCGATAATGTTGAATCTAATCAAGATGATTTGACCCAGAATTACATGCGTCGAACCAGTATCCTGTTGATTTCACCACACTTGCTCTTTTTTTATCATAGGAGACTCTTCTTTAGGCAATTTTGATATTTCGGACCAGCTCGCGGGAGTTCGTTTTAACATGGAATATCATTTTTGGTGACCTCATCGATGATCGAGATGATTTGAGTCTGAATTATGCACTTTGCACCGTCAGCCTTTCACCGTGCTCTCTCCTTTCGATCATGAAATACTTATCTTTATGCAATTTTGATGTTATGAACACAACAACGGAATTTGATTTGCAATCACACATCATTTGGTTCTATTTTGACGAACATCGAGGTGTTTCACATTTGATCATGCAGTGTCACCTTTGTCGTTTGCTGCTCTCAACATGTTCGATCGACTTGTCTTGTAAAGTATATGTGAGGTAACCTAACTAGATAAAGAGAATTTCGTTCACAATTATTTTACATGTATGATGAAATAATTTTTGTTCCCTAAAGGCTCTTTCAATTATTTGATGATAATATTAAAAATTAAAATTTTCATTAGTTGATGCTATCATTTGAAATTAGAATTTTAATTTCACCGTTTAAGCGTCTATTCCCGCCTTGATAATTCTACACCTTAGTCGGGTCATTACACAGTACATCTCAATGGATAAAGTAACATTATATAATACTTCATGATAATTATGTTGCATTTGTTTAAAACCTTGACTTATAAACTATTGCTATGTTGTATCTTAAGCTAAATTTTTTTTTTTTATTGGCCCAAGTATTATGTCGTTCGTTTGTTCACATGATGATGCAATAAAAAGCTCTACTATAAATTTAATGTGANCAAATTTAATGGATTTAACCTTAAATTGAACAAAACACTATTCTAGATTTATAGCATTTGAATTTAATAAATACGAATTTACCAGATTTACTGAATCCTATGTAACTTAAATCCTAGTTGCAACCAAACACCCCCTAAGTGTCATACGGAACAAAATACTACATCATGGGAGCCACCTCTTAAACCCTAGATGGTACAAACAAAGTATTACATGGTGAGAGCTGGCAGATTATTATGTGTTAAAAGCATTGACGAGAATGTCAATTGCATACATTGGAAAGATTGTGAAATCCCTTGAGTAGAATGCAGTTGAATTCTTAAACATCAAGACGACTCTTGGTGTAACAGCTGAAATTTTATTAGAAACTCCAAAATTAAGCATGCTCGTGTGGAAGCACCCTTAGGATAAGTCACCTGCTTGGAAGTTACACAAATTGGTAAACCGCGAGGCCATTAAGCCAAAGTGGACAGTACCTTAGTGGGTGAGAGTTCGGGTTGTTACAATTAATACCTATTTGGCACCAAATGTTGGTTTGTATAAATTTAGAAAAAAAGTAATAATTGTGTTTTCATTTATGTTGGTGGAGCGTGCTACCCATGGTGATTATCCAACTAATTTTTGTTTTCTTTTTTATTAGAATTTAGTGTGGAATTGTTAATAAAAAAATATTTGTGTTTTTTTTTTTTGGCAAATCTGATTTCCTATTAATAATAGTGTTTTAAAGTACAAGCAATAATAATATAATATCAAATGCATTTGTATTCTCTTTAATTCATTCAAAAAAAAAAAAAGTAGTAAAATTGCATATCATGCATTCACCCTTTATCCTATTAATCTTAAAGCTACCCATCTGCTAGAATTTCTCATTAACTCAGACTTCTTACTCATTTTAGAAATGGGTCTAAGATATTAAACCATATTATCTTATGCAAGCCATTTGGCCTAATGGTTGAGAGCTTTGTCCTTCAATGAAGAAGTCCTAGCTGGGGGGAAAAAAAATAGATTCAAATATTATGTACTAAATTGCATCACTTCGATTATCATTTTAAACACCTTAGTAACCAATAAAGACCATATTAATTTAATATTCATACATTTGAAAATACTATAGATACTCAATAACTACTCATGATGCTAGTTAGTGCTTTGTTACTAGTAGTCTTATCCCAGCAATGTAGGATTAGTTTAATCGATCCTCATGCTCTACTAATTCCTATTGAATTTGGATTCAATTTTCTTAATTTTGTCACAAATTTGTTTAGTGGTTGTAAATTTAAAATTAACATTTAAACTCTCATCCATGCTTCAAATCATTAATTGCAAATTTTTAGCCCACCCAAATAAAAATTTTTAACATGCATTTGACGCACATTTTGTTTTATTAATAAAAACCAAATATAATGACAATGTACTTCATTGTATGTATTTTCAAAATCCACTAAAATCACATCAAGATCATTTTTTGCTCTCCAAATTCATTAATTTCCTTAGAATTAAATTGCTTCCATAATATATCTTTCTAGCATAAAATCAAACCAATTCTCAAATGTCAACATCATTTTCTAAGCCTATGTTTCATCGGCATCTCATAACTTTATTATCACCCAAAGTTTGAATTCCGTATAATGAAAATGCTAAAGAATTGTCTTTTCTTTCAAGTACTATTAGCAAAATATTCTCTAGTGTGTACCAGTTAATGAAGCATTGTTATGTGTCTATGCAGTCATCAAAGCATGCCCCTATCTTTAGTCCTTCCTTTGATTATTAGTTTTATGCTCACTTATTATTAAAGCTGACCCCAAGTAAAGCTAATGATAATTATGATATTTTTACTTTATGTAAACAAATGTTATTTGGACATGATCAAACAATAAAGTTGTGAAAGTGGCTCAAGGCACTGGAATTTAGACTATTCCCCTAGTGATTTACCCCATAAACACAAATCTAAATACATATCCAAGGGCTTTAAATCATCTGCCGATTCTTTTCCGGCTAAATCTTTGCAATAATTTAGCATATGGTTGCTATATATGCATATCAAAAAGAATTTTGTATTAGAATTAAAAAGAATAGATTTCCCACATCAGATAGTTTCAACTTGTTTATATGATGATCAAAATGAAATTTCAAATCTTAGCTGACATAGAAGTTTTTATGACAACAGAGAAAGTGTAAGCTCGGGTTTATGGTCAACAGTTTTTACGAGAATTTTAAGTTCATAAGAAAAAATTGATTCAGTTTCTATAAAAAACTTTAACATTCAAGAATAGATTTAATTTTATATGGAGGCACAAATTTACAATAAAGATTAGATTCAAGTTTTAATTAAAATATTATAATTAATTCATTTTTTATTTCATTTTCAGTTCCTAATAGAACTTTAGATTCAGAATCATATCCAATTTCAAATTTGGGTTGCAATTCTGGTTTAATTGTAGGTTCAAATTCACTCTCAAAACTAGATTTAACTTCAGTTAGATTCAAGTTGTAATATTATTTCATGCTGAATTTTGATTTCAAATTAAATTTATATTTCTTGTGCAAGTCGAAGTTCAGGATCATAAACATATTTTATCATAATTGCATATTCAAATTCAACGAAATTACATAAAGACCGTGTTAAAAATATAAATATTCGTCTAGCACATTCTTGAAAAAATTCAATTGTGAGTGTAAATTTCATCTAATTCATTGTCAAATAAATATTTATGAACAAATCCTTCGATAATGTTGAATCTAATCAAGATGATTTGAACCAGAATTACATGCGTCGAACCAGTATCCTGTTGATTTCACCACACTTGCTCTTTTTTTATCATAGGAGACTCTTCTTTAGGCAATTTTGATATTTCGGATCAGCTCGCGGGGGTTCGTTTTAACATGGAATATCATTTTTGGTGACCTCATCAATGATCGAGATGATTTGAGTCTGAATTATGCACTTTGCACCGTCAGCCTGTCATTTTCACCGTGCTCTCTCCTTTCGATCATGAAATACTTATCTTTATGCAATTTTGATGTTATGAACACAACAACGGAATTTGATTTGCAATCACACATCATTTGGTTCTATTTTGACGAACATCGAGGTGTTTCACATTTGATCATGCAGTGTCACCTTCTTCGTTTGCTGCTCTCACCATGTTCGATCGACTTGTCTTGTAAAGTATATGTGAGGTAACCTAACTAGATAAAGAGAATTTCGTTCACAATTATTTTACATGTATGATGAAATAATTTTTGTTCCCTAAAGGCTCTTTCAATTATTTGATGATAATATTAAAAATTAAAATTTTCATTAGTTGATGCTATCATTTGAAATTAGAATTTTAATTTCACCGTTTAAGCGTCTATTCCCGCCTTGATAATTCTACACCTTAGTCGGGTCATTACACAATACCTCTCAATGGATAAAGTAACATTATATAATACTTCATGATAATTATGTTGCATTTGTTTAAAACCTTGACTTATAAACTATTGCTATGTTGTATCTTAAGCTAAATTTTTTTTTTTTATTGGCCCAAGTATTATATCGTTCGTTTGTTCACATTATGATGCAATAAAAAGCTCTACTATAAATTTAATGTGAGACTAATGAGGATCTAGGGTTACACATGAAAAGCCTAAGATGAGATGCAAAATGAAACAATGCAAATACACAAAATTCAAGATTTACTAATACATAACTTTAGCAAAAATTTATCACTTTAGCAATCATGATTTATTCATTCCAAAAGAAGACATCCCGCTAATACTCCTCAAGAAGTGAAGACCTAAGATAACTAACAAATGACAATGAGTTGGAAGAAAAACAACCAAACGTAGAAGATAACGACCAACTTTCTTTCAAACGCATTTCCTCTACCCTAAAGTCATTGCATAGATAGGCAGCCTACCATCAATTCCCATAAGTTGTGACCTAAAAGATAAATATATGCTTCCTATTAACCAACATGCAGGCAAAGAAGAAAGATCACGTTACTGAGTTTGCATTAGTTCATTTCTCCATTCACTTCTCTTCTTCACTCAATCTTCATCAATCCTTACCTCCTAAGGTGTAACTTATATCAACTGTTTTACTCTCTAAGGCGCTATTAGAAGCATTAACTGGTGGTTTCCAATTATCAAGAGAAACTAAATTCCTTTATATAGTATGATGAAGGAATACATACTCTCAAACCAACATAAATCGAATGCCTGATCTAGCTAGATGCCAAACTGCAACTCAAGAAATTAAATAAAAATGAAACTTAGCTAAAAATGTACTATTTTGCAGTTTATATATTTTAAAACAATAATCTTGCATATCTAGCTTCCCCAAATACATATTTTAGGCTTCCTTCTCATAAAAAATAAATAAATGTTTTAGACTAATCCTTGACAAACTTGCCACATTCTTGGTCAAAAAATGATTGTTATGAAGAATGTGTTCCTTAAAATCATTTGCACTCCATGAAACTCTTCTTGATATCCAAAAATGGGACAATGAACAAAACTTCCTATTAAAAAAAACAATAAGCAGATCCAAAACAATGTAGCTGATTCTAACTTTACTAAAAGGAAAACACCATTTCAACCAGGTCATCAAGTGGCTCATCATCACTCCTAAATTTGAAATTTTAAACTAAAAATTACCTAAAACTTTCTACATCTAGCAAACATTGTCCTTGACTTAATTTAACTGCGGATCCATTATGACTTCCTATAAGAACCAACACTAACAAACACCGGTTTTGGCTTAGCATTTTTCTATTAAATGAACTGAATTGTGTTCTCAAATAAGAAAGAAGTGATTTTTAGCACATTATGGTAATAAATCTTTAAAATGGAGCAATGCTAGTTCCAAATTTCTTGGACAACCTAAAGAAAGAAGTGTCAAAGTAGGGATTGAAGATTTATAAGTCACCTAAATCACGATCTACTCATTCAGCTTAAAAAACAGGAAAAGGGTGCTTTATAACTCATGATTTCAGAAATAAAAAACAGTCATTTATGAAGCAAACAATAGTAAGAGGTAAACTTCTATAATCTACAGCCAAGTACTCATCCAAATCAATGAGATTAACAAGCTAAAATATATGGAACATCCTTAAGAATCCCCTAAACTAAATAGTGAAGCATTATTATGAGTTAACAACAGTTGAAAATATTTATTGTAGTATAATTACGTATTTTCTCTACTTAGAAATGAAACAGTAACTTATTTTTTAAAGTGATTCCAGAAGCTGTATTCCGGAATCCCTAAAATTAAGGCTAAAAGTTCATTTCTGCATGAAACGCTGCAAGAGAGTGAGAAGAATGAGCTAAATAACAAAATTTAATACCCAAGCAGCTCAATATCTACTTCTTCAATAAATTATCAGGCCAAATTGCTATTTTGAATTGCTAACTAACTAAAACAAGCGCTCCTCCTGAGCAAGAAATTCGTAAATTAAAAAAGAAAAAAAAAAACCGGAGCACTTACATATGTGTTCAGCTGCCGGATGAAACT
This sequence comes from Phalaenopsis hybrid cultivar, assembly GCA_002079205.1. Taxonomy (NCBI): domain Eukaryota; kingdom Viridiplantae; phylum Streptophyta; class Magnoliopsida; order Asparagales; family Orchidaceae; genus Phalaenopsis; species Phalaenopsis hybrid cultivar. Next base: position 18,289 of record JXCR01060726.1, read on the forward strand.
GGAGAAATTGTTGTGCTTAAAGTATGCGGGAAGCAAATCCCTAGCGAAATCCAACGGATTCCACACGATGAAGCTGCTACCTGATGCGCTCCAGGAAACAATGGAGTCCGTCGATGTATCATCCAACATGTCATACGTTTTGATAAGAAAAGGAGCTGGAGAACTCGAAACTCCATGAGAACCTTCCATTCCTTCAAAACAAGCTCCCAAACCCGCACCACTTTATATCTGTCGAATCCACATCAACCGAACGGAAATCAATTGCCGCTGCTTCTTAAAACCCTCGGCATTTATAAATTGAGATTTAGAAGCCTTTATCACTGCAAAAACCTTAAAACAAAAACCAGAAGCTTCAGGAATTGGGGATCAGAGAAACGCGGGAAGGAAAAGCCGCGCCTTTTTTTCGTCGGTGTCAAGTTTCTTCCCGACGATGAAGGGTTGAGAGAGATATCACCATTGACCAATGTTGTGAACGAGAACATTCTATTGCTCTGGGGCAGAGTAAGATTTCTAGAAAGAGAGAAGGAAAAAACCAATCTTTTTCTTTGACTACTGCGAGAAGAAGACCCACAGTGCACGATCGAAGAAACCACACGAATTACAGCTTTTAATATTAAAAGGCGGGGATTTTTTTGGTAAAAAATTACATAAATACCACTTTATTCTTCTGTATTTACATATCTACCATCCAAATTTTAAGATTTATTTTATAATGTTTTGCTGTCATAAAATCCAATATTAAAAAATATATTCAGTTTACATTATGTAATTATGTTTTTTTTTATGTAATGTTAAATATTTTATTGTTGTTGAATCCAAAACTATCCTTCAGATAAAACACGCCTCGACAGTTGGAGATTAAGGGTCTGTGTGGGGGCACTTATTTAGTGAGGCGGCAGTTTGAAAATGTTGGAATAGCGTTTGGTTCGTGTGATTGATCGGTGGCTTGAAAACGCTGGAAAATATTTTATTAAGAAAGAAGAATGCGGGATCGGCGAGGTGCGTTTGATCGCCATTTACCTCTTGTGCTCCTCCCTCGTGTGACTGTGCTTGTCATAGCCTGGTTCTCCCTCGCCCCTCTTCGTCTCTTCTCCCTCGATGCTTCCTCTCATTCATGTGGTATCTCGTAATGTTACTCCTATCTATACTTTTCGTGTTTTTTCCTTTAGTTGCACTCGTTTGACATCTGCGACTTCTGATCTCATGGTTTTCTTTAGAATATTTGTGATTTTTTTTGGAAATTTTGTGGTGATACCAAACATTTATTCAGTAAACCGAGATATTGCTTCTCACAACTACAGGAGATAGTTCTACAGTTGTCGTAGGGGCATTTCAATGAGTGGTTTCTTCTGTTGGGTCGACATTACAATATATATCACTGCTGACAGTGATCGGGGTTCGATGGTTTCCCAAAAGAACAATGCAGCTGAGTATATATGTCGTCTAGGTTTTAAAATCAACATTTTAATAATTTTAATTGTATTTATAATTATTTCTCTCTTTATTTTATTAGTTTTGATACTCACGTGCAAGTGAGGATTACATCTTATTTTTTAAACTGATCTGTAATTGTTTGCGGCTTCTTTTTTATCAATTAATTTACTCAGACAGTTATGTTACAAATAAAATTACTTGACAGAGACAGAATGATTATTTATCCAGAAATAACTGCAAATAAGTTGTTCTGAATAAGCTCCCCCAAACAATCAGCCAGCTTATCAGAAGAATCTGCAGATTATCAGATTGTCAGGATAATATGCAAATAAGCAAATTATGAATAATCTGCAAATAAGCAGATTATAAAAAAATCTACAGCTACCCCAAACAGATCCTAAGAGAAAGAGAGAGTAGAGCCAACGAAGCATTCTTTAGAAAGGGTGGAGTCCATATTTCTTCCTTGAGTCTCCTATTTATACGTGTTTTTTTGTACAATTACAGAAAGTAGAGAATGATTATGGAAACCATCTTTAATGCAACTAATGCATTAAATTAACACAAGATTCGTGTTGATATTTAAGTGTAATAAAACGGTCATTAGCATATTGATGTATTTTAGTTCGGTTGACCAGGGCGACTGATTGCTTGAGGATTGCTCATATCGAGCAAAGTTAGATTTGGGTAGCTGAGACTGTAAGCGTGATCGGTCAATTGAATCCCTCGACAGTGTGGGCCTACCGACCCAATAGAGCAGCCGATCGTCGAGCGCTGCTTCAAACATGCTTCTTCGACTTGTGCTTCAATTGCCCGACCATCGTCCTTAACCGTCTGATAGCTTTGAGATTTGTGCTAGCAGTTTTGGTGTATACATTTTTTATTTATATAAATCTGAAAACTTAGGTGTTCGATATGTAAATGCATGAGAAATTTAAACTGTTTTATTTAAATACTTAAATTGCTTTTTTAACTCAATATGAATTAGTANACCGCTGCTTCTTAAAACCCTCGGAATTTATAAATTGAGATTTAGGAGCCTTTATCACTGCAAAAACCCTAGACCAAAACCAGAAGCTTCAGGAATTAGGGATCAGAGAAACGCGGGAAGGAAAAGCCGCGCCTTTTTTTCGTCGGTGTCAAGTTTCTTCCCGACGATGAAGGGTTGAGAGAGATATCACCATTGACCAATGTTGTGAACGAGAACATTCTATTGCTATGGAGCAGAGTAAGATTTCTAGAAAGAGAGAAGGAAAAAACCAATCTTTTTCTTTGACTACTGCGAGAAGAAGACCCATAGTGCACTATCGAAGAAACCACACGAATTACAGCTTTTAATATTAAAAGGCGGGGATTTTTTGTAAAAATTTACATAAATACCACTTTATTCTTCTGTATTTACATATTTACCATCCAAATTTTAAGATTTATTTTATAATGCTTTGCTGTCATAAAATTCAATATTAAAAAATATATTTGGTTTACATTATGTAATTATGTTATTTTTTATGTAATGTTAAATATTTCATTGTTGTTGAATCCAAAATTATCCTTCTGATAAAACACGCCTCGACAGTTGGATCCTGGAGGAGAGTAAGGGTCTGTGTGGGGGCACTTATTTAGTGAGGCGGCGGTTTGAAAACGTTGGAATAGCGTTTGGTTCGTGTGTTCGATCGGTGGCTTGAAAACGCTAGAAAATGTTTTATTAAGAAAGAAGAATGCGGGATCGGCGAGGTGCGTTTGATCGTCATTTACCTCTTGTGCTCCTCTCTCGTGTGACTGTGCTTTGCCATAGCCCGGTTCTCCCTCACCCCTCTCCGTCTCTTCTCCCTCGATGCTTCCTCTCATTCATCTAGTATCTCGTAATGTTACTCCTATCTATACTTTCCGTGTTTTTTCCTTTAGTTGCACTCGTTTGACATCTGCGACTTCTGATCTCATGGTTTTCTTTGGAATATTTGTGATTTTTTTTGGAAATTTTGTGGTGATACCAAACATTTATTTAGTAAATCGAGATATTACTTCTCACAGTTATAGGAGATAGTTCTACAGTTGTCGTAGGGGCATTTCAATGAGGTGTGGTTTCTTCTGTTGGGTCGACATTCCAATATATTTCACTGCTGACAGTGATCGGGGTACGATGGTTTCCCAAAAGAACAATGCAGCTGAGTATATTTGTCGTCTGGGTTTTAAAATCAACATTTTAATAATTTTAATTGTATTTATAATTATTTCTCTCTTTATTTTATTAGTTTTGATACTCACGCGCAAGTGAGGATTACATCTTATTTTTTAAATTGATCTGTAATTGTTTGCGGCTTTTTTTTTATCAATTAATTTACTCAGACAGTTATGTTACAAATAAAATTACTTAACAGGGGCATAATGATTATTTATCCAGAAATAACTGCAAATAAGTTGTTCTGAATAAGCTCCCCGAAACAATCAGCCAGCTTATCAGAAGAATCTGCAGATTATCAGATTTTCAGTATAATATGCAAATAAGCAAATTATGAATAATCTGCAAATAAGTAGATTATAAAAAAATCTGCAGCTACCCCAAACATACCCTAAGAGAAAGAGAGAGTAGAGCCAACGAAGAATTCTTTAGAAAGGGTGGAGTCCATATTTCTTCCTTGAGTCTCCTATTTATACGTGTTTTTTTGTACAATTACAGAAAGTAGAGAATGATTATGGAAACCATCTTTAATGCAACTAATGCATTAAATTAACACAAGATTCGTGTTGATATTTAAGTGTAATAAAACGGTCATTAGCAGATTGATGTATTTTAGTTCGGTTGACCAGGGCGATCGATTGCTTGACGATTGCTCATATCGAGCAAAGTTAGATTTGGGTAGCTGAGACTGTAAGCGTGATCCGTCAATTGAATCCCTCGACAGTGTGGGCCTACCGACCCAATAGAGCAGCCGGTCGTCGAGAGACTGCTTCAAACATGCTTCTTCGGCTTGTGCTTCGATTGCCCGACCATCGTCCTTAACCGTCTGATAGCTTTGAGATTTGTGCTAGCAGTTTTGGTATATACAATTTTGATTTATATAAATATGAAAACTTAGGTGTTCGATATATAAATGCATGAGAAATTTAAACTGTTTTATTTAAATACTTAAATTGCTTTTTTAACTCAATATGAATTAGTAAAGAAAATTAATTTTTGATGGTCGGCATTATGAAGTGTGGGATTTCCATACCAATTACTAAATTATGATTTATTGATATATCTAATATCTAAATATATATTTACATTCATAATACCTTATTTTAAATCACATTATAATTTATGAATAAGAACATATTCTATTTTTAATTAATTAATACTAGTTGCAGCTTTAATATAATTCATAAATTTGTACACATGTCATAATTGTTCCTTCATATGACACCCTATTAATAAATGGACAAATTACTTGGCAGGTTTACATGCGTAGCACTCAATTCCTATATATTTACATATCTACCGCCTAAACTTCAATTTTTACATATATCTCATTTTATATNCATGACACCCTATTAATAAATGGACAAAAATTATTTGGCAGGTTTACATGCATAGCACTCAATTCCTATATATNTTATATATTTACTTTCATAATACCTTGTTTTAAAATCACATTATAATTTATGAATAAGAACATATTCTATTTTTAATTAATTAATACTAGTTGCAGCTTTAATATAATTCATAAATTTGTACACATGTCATAATTGTTCCTTCACATGACACCCTATTAATAAATGGACAAA
>JXCR01060745.1:4936-16750 GCA_002079205.1 Phalaenopsis hybrid cultivar
ATATATATATATATACCAAAGGCAAAGATGGCATTGTCTTCCTCTCTCGGCTCTGCTAGGGATTCGCCCGATGGAGAACCCTAACAACAGTTTATGGTTTCGCTCTCTCTCTCGCTCGCTTGTTTCCTCTCGGCTTCTTCGTGCTTTCATCTCCCCCGTCCTCTGAGACGAGGCTCGTCTCCCGCTCGCGGTTTCTGCGCTCGTTTCTGCTCCGTTGCGGCCCGTCTTGCCGCTCGCGCATTCTGCGGCTCAACTCGCACTACTCGCGATCGCGATTGTTCTCTGCGCTTGGTCTCACCGTGTCGTTCGGCTATTTCAACGTGTTTTTTTTCCTCTGTCTGCTTTCTTCTCTAAACGTCGCACCTACCCTTGAGGATGGCATCGAACAAATATTATGTAGCTGCCCTTACTGGTGCTTCAGGCACACCAAAATCATCATCTTTCCCTCATTCGTTTGAGTGAGCGGAGGACATTAAAAACATGGTAGGAAGAATGAGAAACCTGCCATCTTTTTTATAGAAGCTGATGATATTCAACTTGCTTCCTCTTGTCGTTTGAATTTGGTTGAAAATTTTCTATATGGTCATCCCAGGATGGACCTCATTTGCAAAGAATTTGAACTTATGCACCTTGTTGGAGAATGAAAAATTGAATTATTAGATGAGAGACACATTCTTATTCAAATTAGCAATGAAGAAGATTACATGCGCTTATTTGCTAGAAGAATAATATGGATTGATAGCAGAGTAATGAATGGTCTATGAATTTTGACCCACAGACGGAACCGCCAATCATTCTGGTTTAAATTCGTCTCCATGGTTTGAAATTTCATTATTTTTCTCAAAAAGTATTGTACTCTATTGTCTCAGCTTATGAGAAGCCACTCAAGATGGAGATTTCTACTTTTAATCTGTCCTGTTCTTCTGAAGTCAGAGTACTTATTGAAAGAGACATCACTTCACCCGTTTTTGAGGAAATCTGGTTGGGTACACAACATCATAGATATTGACAGAAGATAGAGAAGAGCTTTGGATAATCAGTTGGGAGTCACTGTAAATATTAATATCAGTTATATTCATTAAAATGGCCAACTCAAGTCCAGTTATCAGGGCCTCATACTCCGCCTTGTTTTTCGTACAGGGCTTTGTTAAATGGTAAGAGTACTTTAACATTCCTTGCTCAGGTTTTATGAAAATCAATCCGATTCTCACTTTTGTTAGGTATTATTACTTGCAATCCTTTTTCTATTCGTGCTGTCGTGGCTCCGTCAAATACATTTCCCAGCGTTGAGCGTTGAGGCCTTCTAGGCTCATTATTTGTTCATCAGGCAACTTATCATTGAGAGGAGATTCGGCTGGTAGCGGGGGCGCCGCGAGGAAATCTGCTAAGACTTGTCCTTTTACAGCCCGAAGGGGTACAAATGTTATATCGAATTGCAGTAATATCATTGACCATCTCGCTAACCTGCCAGAGAGTGTCGGCCGCGTCATTAAATACTGTAATGGATTAACTTAGAAATGAGGTTGATCTTATGAGAAAATATATAATGCCTATGCTTTTGAGTGGCGAAAATCAAAGTCAGACAATGTTTCTCAATAAGGTGATACTACCTCCGTCGGTACTGGACGTCGGCTTAAGTAATAGAGGGCATTTTCTTTACCCTCATTGATATGGGCCAACAGGGTTCTGAGGTAGTCGTCTAATGTCGTGGTACAAAGTACCAAAGGCCTACATGGGATCGGGGCCGCTAAGACGAGGTGTCATTAAATACTGTTTGATTATTTCGAAGGCGCGTTGACATTTTTTGTCCCAAGTAAACTTGGCGTCCTTCTTAGTCAGTGTGGAAAAAGGTTTACACATGCCTGACAAATTAGAAATAAAACGTCTCAGATACGCCAACCTCCCTTGGAATGATCGTAATTGCTTTAAATTTTTAGGGGGTGACATTTCTCAGATAGTTTTAATCTTATCCGGATCGAATTCGATTCCGCAGTGACAGACAACAAATCCTAAAAACTTCCCAGTGGTGACAACGAATGCACACTTGAGAGAATTCATTTTAAGATTATATCGTCGTAATCATTTGAAAACAATTGTCAAATCGTACAAATGATCTTTTTTGTTTGTTTTTAACGACCAAATCATTCATGTAACATTCGACTTGTTGGTGGATTAGATCATCAAAGATTCTCGTCATTGCTCGTTGGTAGGTTGCGCCAGCGTTTTTCAATCCGAAGGGCATTACTGTGTAGCAGCAAACTCCAATCGGCGTTCTGAAAGCTGTGAATTTCTCATCCTCTAATGTCATCTTAATTTGATTATATCCCGAAGAACTATCCATAAAGGAGAAAATCGCGTGGGACGATGCAATATCCACCATAAGTTCTGAGATCGGTAACGAGAATTCGTCTTTTGGGCACGCTTTGTTTAAATCTCTCAATCAACACACATCCGAATTTGACCGTTCTTCTTCTTGACTGGTACCACATTGGCCAACCAGGTAGGATATTGCTCTTCACAGACAAAATTTGCATCTAGTAACTTTTTAACTTTAGCTATAACTTGGTGCTAAATTTCAAGACGCATTCTTCTAGGCGCTTGTCTAATTGGAGTTGCAGCTTGGTCCAATCCCAATTTATGAACTGCAACTTCTGAAGCCAATCCTGACATTTCCTCGTAGCTCCATATGAAACAATCTCTCAATTCCATCAATAATTTAATAATATTTGTAGACTCTTCCTCATTCAGTAGAGAACTGATGAAGGTGGGCCTAGGTTCCTCTTCAGTCCTTAGGTTAACCTCCCTTAGCTCGTCCACAGTCGACTTGATCTCCTCTTCGAATCCCGGGGTAGCATCCTTGATCGTAGGGTTTTCAAAGTTGTCTAAAGCTTTCAGGCAATATTCTTCGGGCTCGTTAGAACCAAACACAATTTCATGTCATCAATTAGACCCACTATGCCGAACCCAAGACCTTGTTTTGAGTTAGGGGCTCGCTTGTTGTTACTCCACAACTCTTCAAAATGATGTGATTGGTCTTTCGACCATTGTTTAGGTACAACGCCACGTTGAGCAAGTTTCTGGACACAGGGAGAGTACCACTCAACTGGTAATTCCATTAATTCTGAAGGAATGTCCTCCTCTAATGTTACACTAGTTTCAGAACTAGAGGAGGAACCACGATGAAACTTAATTAGTTTTACACCAACACCATGCACCTCCTTGACCACCAAACCCTCAGCTTTATGGGGATAGATCGGTGTTAGGGCCACGGTTTGCACATAGTTGTTGATCCTTTCATACATTGATTTATACTCATAAGCCTCCTCATCTTCTAGAGAGATCTCGAATTGAGTTTTCTTTTAGCTTATTGCCATCACGCCCTTTTTGGCTTTCTCCTCTTCGGAAATGCCTTCCCGATCGATGTTGATAATTGGACTCTTGTTTTCACCAACCCTATTGTTCCTTCCTTGAGCTCTTCCCCAGCCTCGACCTCGGGTGCGAGTTCTGGAGAAACTTTACCATCTCGTTACAGAGGAGTGGTGAGGGCTGGTCAAACTAGAATCGGTGGGTCTCATCTTGTGCTTCTTCTGGCTCCTCCACTTTGTTTGGTATGACATTTCTAGAGAAAACTGTTTTTTCGGAGGTGCGTAGTAAACCACATTCTCGTGGATTCCCACTTCATGCACAAAAAATGGTTATAAGTCACCTTTGATGCAGTGCTCTTGCCTTTCATGCTAGTAATTTATACATTGATGTAAAGACGAGGGAACCATCCCATGTTCGTGAATTCATGGTCGACCAGGAGGGCATTGAATGAAGTCTTAGAGTCGATATTGTGAAATTTTGCGGTTGTTGCTAAATCACCGGCTTTTAACACTAGCGTGATTGATCCAAGGGTTATTTCTCTTTTTTGTTTGAAGACTCTTAGCATCATCCTGTCGGCTGGCAACTTGCGAGCATCTATTTCCAGATATGCCAACATGCGTATGTTTATTATGTTGATGGACGCCCCTTGATCCACCAACACCTTGGAGAGCATATAATTATCAATGTCAACCGAAATGTAGAGGGGGCGATTATGATCAGTAGTACCAAGCAACAAATTGTCATCTATGAAAGTAATATTGTTTCTCCCCCCAACGAACAAGTCTCATCCAAGGAAGTACCGGCGAGCTGAGCTAGACAAATTTCTGGATCGAGTAAAGCCTTAACCAGCGCTTCCCTCATTTCTTTTGATAGAATTAGGGCGTCATAAATGCTTAACTTAGCAGGTAATTTTTTAAGATGGGCTAGTACGTTGTAATCCACTTTGTTACTTGGTTCCTTGACCTCTCTTTGAACAGGTACCTCATTCACCGGCGGGGCTGGCTCTTCCTGGGTAGCAGTCTGTTTTGCATTTACTACTGAACCCATTATTGGGGTAACACTTTTCCTCTTCTCAAATATACCTTTGTTATTTCCTCCAATTCTTGAACTGGTTCCGAAGACATCCTCTCCGGAACTGGGATTATGAGTTCCTTGGAGATTTCTTTTGAGTCCGAGGGTTCTAATTCAATTACTACCGACGACCCCTGAAATTCAAGAACACCCGGCTCGCTTTCTGAACTATTGTAATCCGTGTAGTCGACGTCTTCCTCTTTATCATTGTTGAACTCGCTGAGATTTTATACAATTTGAAAATTGTTATTAGAATCAAAATCAAGACCTGAGCTATGTTTACTGTTATCAGTTGTGTTACTATTAGAAACAGTCAGAACGTAGCAGCCGAAATCGAAATTTTTTGCATTTTATGACCTCAGAGGGAAAAAGAATTAATCGTAACGAGTCAGTGGTTTGAGAGATTTCTCCCCCAAATCCGAAACAACCAATCTAGGAATACAACCCCTAGTCCACCCTTCGGCTCTTCGATCTTCTTGTCTTCTGTGGTCTTCTCCATTTCCTTTCAAGGCAGCTCCTCAACTTCAACTGATAGTGCCGATATAGCGGGCCTTGAATTCTGAGTTGTCGCTTGTACCGAAGTATTTTGAATCTGTTTTAATATCTTCTTTGAAGGCTTTGTCCGCGCTATGCTCCATCCATCGTCAGCTTTGTATGGGTCGATCGGAACTGTAGGATCAGCCGAAATTATATTGATAGAACACTTTTCAGGTTCTTTCATATACTCTTTCGAGATCGTTATATTCCCTCAATTGAGGTTGACCTCCAGCCAGCTTTTGAAAGCGAAACAACCCTCTATGGTATGCCCAACCATCCTATGATACGGGCAATACAATGGATGATCTTTCTTATCCACCTCATCTTCAGCTCAGGTAGTTAAAATTCGGGCTTCTTGATCATATTGCAGAATATCTTTCCCATTGCTTCATCCTTAAAAGGGTACACTTTACTCAAGCTTTTTGCCATGGTCGGAAGTCGTCTCCGATCCGTCTGATGGAATCTTTGCTGAAATGACTGTTGGTTGTTCTTTTGAGAAGGTTGATAACTTTGCTGAGGTTGTTCAACTTGTATTTGCGTCGGCTGCTTACCTTTGTCTACCGTCGCAACAATGTCAGATTTCTTCTCAACGGTTTTTACTGGTTTTGGCTTTTCGGCTTTCTCGAAAAATCCAAGTTGCTTAACCTCTTCTTGAAGACTCATGGCCTTGCTCAGTAGCTTTTCGAAGGTTTTAATGGTAAAGCCCTTAAGAAGGAACGCAACCGGGCCGTGGATGCTTTTTAGTAGGATTTCAATTTCATGCTGCTCCTTGCACTGTGGTTCGCACTTCATGCTTAAGTTCCTCCATCGTAGAATGTAGTCCACCAGAGTTTCGTTTTGCTTCTATTTCTCCACAACGAGATTATCGACGGTGATGTAGTGCTGAGCTCCAACGAACCGTTTAATGAAAATGTCTTCTAATCCCGCGAACTTCTTTACAGAACCATTTGGCAGCTCGGCATACCAGTCGAAAGCGACTCCCGAAAGGCTGCTAACGAACTGGCGGAACAACAAAGCGTCATTACCCTCCGCATTGCAGCAACTCGCTCGGAAGTGTGCAACGTGCCGTCGAGAGTTTGCTGTCCCGTCGAAAGTTTTGAACTGAGTTGGTACGAAACCCTTGGGATACTGGACAACATCAAACTCTTCAGGATACGGTCTATCCCTCAGAATTGATGCCCCTCCTTTAGCCTGAGTCAGGGCTTCTCTCACCTACTGTTCTATCATATGCTTAATTTCTTTTTCTGGTAGTAAACTTTGAACGAAATCTTTCTTTGGTTGCTCCTCTTTGTTAACAGGAGTGAATTCTTTTTTATCGTCAGCAATTTGGACAACCTCTGGTTGGTTTACTTCTGCAGGTGTTATCTTCAGGGCTAAGGCTGACTCTGAAGCGTCATGATTACGACCATCATCTCCTCCACCTCTCTCCAAACACTCAACTTGTTCATCTTTCTGTTGAATCGCCCTTCGTAGCGTTTCAATGTCCTCTCCTTCGGCGGGTGCTGAGACATCTCATAAGGATGACATATTTATTTTAACAATATCCTACTCCATGTAATCCGTTAGATTTTCTTCACCCCTCAACTCGTCCCTTCTTTCTTTAGTCATTTGTTTGATGTTTGCTCTTAACTTCTCCAAAGTAACCTTAATTGATCTTCGTTTAGTTACTTTAAGGTCAATCGACGACGATTGAGAAGTAACTTCTTTTGGAGTAATCCTTGGGGCGACGACTGACTCCTCGGACTTGGATTTCTTTTCAAAATCTTCAGCTTCGGTCTTTTCCACAGGAATCGGCCCAGTGGTTCTAGGTTGCCACACCATCTTTTTTGGCACTAATGCTACAGGGGCCGGATGGCCTACTGTGGGTATCAACGCGTCGGTAAGTGGTGGGCCTCCAATTACGCAGGCCAGAAAAATCGGCAGATAGTTTCCTACTAAAGTTTGGTACTTTTGCCGGAGACAAAAACTCTTCCTGTGTAACGGGGAAGGTTACCCTTGGCCCGAGACGATACTTGATCGGCCTACGTTCCGTTGATTTTCTGTAGGTGGTAACGGCGTCGGTGTGGATGGTAGAGGTAGTCATGCGTTCTCACAGACGGAGCTTAGCGGGGACACGATGCTGTAGTGTCTCTTTCGTCCAGGTAGACCCATGAAATCAGTGGATTGGTTCATTCTTTAGAATCTCAGCTTGCACTCGGGGTGAAACGGTGCACCCCATCTTTCTTAGCAACTCAACAACTGAACAATGCTCTTTTCCGGCTAGTCTTTCAAACACCCGACAAATTTTAGAAAAGGGTCGGGGCCTTTTCCTCTTCTCACCCCGACAGTGAGATGGTGACGGTAGGGCAACTACAATTTTTGATACATTTTCTTCGTCGATGGTAGCAGACAAGGGGTGAAACCTACTTTCTTTTAGAAGAGGTGAGATCTCAGGTAATCTAGTTTCCACTTTCAAAGTCTTTGCAGGTGCAGTAGTTTTGGTAGCCCTCATCTTCTTAATCTTAGCTATCTTTCGGTTTTTGTTTCTTCTTTGAGTTCGAGTTAGCGGTGCGGACCTCGAGCTAGACCCAATTTCAAAGACAGAGGGAACCGAAGTGAAAGCCGAACTCTTTCCAACAAACAGTTCGTCGACCAACAAAACACCCTTCCCTTTGACTGACGCTAGAGTAACAGCAGGTGCAGGGACGACCAAACCAGTAGTAGCAACAAAAACAGTCCAGGAGCAATCCCAATGGCCCTGGCGGCAAACTTTGCAGCTACAGCGGTATTCTTTTTAACCAACACCTTCTTTAGAGGGGGAACTTTTTGGCGGAACTCAGGTTAAACTCCACGACAGGTTCAACGAGTCTATCTATTTCAGACTTCACCACAACAACAGGGACGTTTCTGAACTTGACTTCGATGCTGTCGAATCCTTGCCCGAACTTGATAACTGCTCTATAGGGCAGCTCATTCTTGCTAACGGCCAAATCCATTCCGATGGCGAAGTAGAAGATCAGTTTCGACGAAGACATTTTACGAAATCAGAAAAGATTCAAAATATCAGTCTCCTGCCATGCTTCTTTATCGCAGCAATTTTTTTTTTAAGGCGAATACCGAAAGTTGTTGAATTTGTTTGACAAACTAAGCGCTTCTTTTGAAATATATCCAAATGATTATTATTATTATCATTATTATTATTTATTTGAGTTTGATTTTTTTTATATTTACAAATTTTGTTTTGTTTCAATAGTTTTACTTCGACTCACCTTAAGGGAGGAAAAGAATTAAAAAATAGTAGACTTCAAATTGCTTTAGAGAGTAAAATGCAGTGAACATGAAGGGGGTGATCCTACACCGGACTCACTTCGGTCAACACCACTCGTTATTTCTAATCCACCACACATATTACGGATCCAACCCACTTTAGACCTATTCTTGAGGTCTGGAGATTCCAGAATCTCTCTTTAAACAGATGACTCCGAAATCCAAAAGGAGTTAACTATACCCGCTCAAGGAAGAGATGAGCGAGGTAAACCAACGAAAGAATGGTAGTCTGACCCACTAGAAATATAGACACACTACCGATGTATGAAGACGAAACCTTCTGATCAAAATGAAGAGAGGAACTAATCCCCAGTTGAGTCGCCAGAATTTGTCGGCCAAATAAATGTCGTGGATTCTTTATTTTTGGATTTAATTTATTCTAGTTTATATATGTGATTGTAACTTTATAAAATATTATTTTAACTTTGAAAAATAATGGTTCAATTTAATTTATATATGACTATGTTTTAAAAAAAATGATAATATTTAAATTTAGACAAAGTGAGACTGAATGGATCTCACATATTTGATAATTTAGATGGTTAAACACGATACCACAAATATTGCACTATCTTGAAGGATAAACATACTATTTGTTAGTAGACTTAACCACCTAAACTGAAGAGTTTGTGACGTCCGTTTGGTCTGCGAAATTTTTTTTATAAACCGACAAGTTCCCCTATTTACCATGAGAGGTTAAATATGATTTATATTGAGCTAGTTCTTAAGTTCCTTATAGAGGCAAAACCCCTGTAATTAATTAAATCTTAGATTATTGAAATCACCTAAGAAAACTCTCGACTAAAATTAATGGTTTTGTCTTCAAGATTGCAAAATTTAGGTTTTTAAGGTTGAATATAAGAAAATTAAAAGGGAAGAGCTCAAAAATAGAACAATTATTTTAAGAGTTCAAAGGAACGAAAAGTAGAGGATGTCACGGATCCTAGGAAAACCCCGGTGATTTTTCAACTATCCTAGTGTTTGGCTTTATGTCTTTGAAATGATATTATTTAGTTTTTCAATCTTGCCGATTTATTTTAGGATTTAGGACATATATTCGGACGATACCCGATCGTGCAAATGACCTAAGAAGATAAAATGATTTACATCGTACCTAACGATGACCTATGAATCTTAAAAAAAATTAAGACTTATAATGCACAATAGAGTGGTGAAAAGGCCTAAAATGGAAGTGAGGATTTACGTTGCGCTAAGCGGACTACCTCGAAGTTCTATGAGTTTGTTATTTATTCTATGAAGATTTCAACTAAGGATCGTCCTTCACTTCGCTGTTGTGGTCTTGGTCGTCACCCTTGGTCCACTTGCTTTGACGTTTCGCTTCCTGGAAATGCTACTCCAAGCTCCTTAACATATCGATCATAGGTTTGGGGTTTTGGTGTGTGTAAATATATAGTTGTTAGGTCAGTGGCTCGCTATAGAATGCCTCATAATCGGGTATCCTACTGTCCTCTATTCTAAAGACCCCTGCAATTCTATAGAAGCAACATGAAAAATAAGAAGGAAACATGCTACGAAGCGCAGTAAATAATAAACAGTAACATCGCAAGCATAAACTATATGTATATGCAGTAAAGTGCGAGAAATGAGAACGGTAAGTAAAGAAAGATAGTAAAGTGTGCAGTAAAGAAAGTAAAATGATGTAAATATAAAACAAACCTGTATACCTGACAGGTCTGCTATTCCTGCAAATGGCGTCGGTGTCACAGGTGAAAGTAAACAAGTTTAATGGAAAATTTAATAGGTGGCAAGCATGCATTTGTACAAATAGAAATGTATAGCAAAAACATCACTTGAAAATCTCGAGAAAAGCCACAAATGACCCATGGTAACTCGAAGCAAACCATTAGAAATACGAAGAAAATCTGAAGGAAATCATGAGTGATCTACAAAGACTCAAACAAGGGGACCCTCTCTCCTTTATTATTTTCATTTTAGTTTTCGATTATTTATCCAGAATGCTCAACCATTTCCAGTTGTTACACCTTCACACAGTTTTCTCATAAGACCAAGATGATGGTTTCACATCTTGCTTATGCTGATGATGTGATTATTTTTGCCAATGCCTCTAAGCTTGCTCTAAAACAATTGATGTGGCTCTTAAAGGATTTTCAGAATTATTCTGGTCTCCTCTTTAATTGTGACAAGTGCTAGATGTTTTTTGGCAAGCACGTTAAGCCCCAACTTATTAATTGGGGAGTTGCCTTTACTGGCTTTCATTATGCCTCTCTTCCTCTCAAATATCTTGGGGTAAATTTGATTAGGGGTAGGAGGAAACAAATACATATGGATGATGTAATTGATAAAATTAAGAGTAAAATCAACGATTGCATAAATGTTTTCCTTTTTACTGGGGGCAGGATTTCTTTGCTTTTTCTAGTGTTCTTCAGAGTATTCCATTATATGCTTTGTAGGTGTTTAACCAAAAAAAAAAAGCAATCGATATATGGAGAGGCTTTTTAACAAATTCCTTTGCGTGGAGAATGGTGCTAAGAAAATTTGGGGCTCTTGGCATAAAGTTTGTAAGCCTAAGAAGCTGGCGGGTTAGGCTTTAAAGCTTTGAAACATACGGTGGAAATAAACCTTTGCAAACTTTGGTTCAAATTTATATTGGGCTCATCTCTATGGGCTTCCTTTATGCATAAAAAATATTGTGCCCAAACTCATTCTTCCCAGGTTATGTGGAAGGTTGGTGATTCCAATATTTGGAAAGTAGTTGTAAATGCTAGAACCACTGTTAAGGATTTCATGTTTTGGGATATAGGAGACGACAATATCTCTTTCTGGAATGATAATTGGGGGTTTTCTCATCTCTCTGAATATTTTCACCCTCTACATTCTAACTCTTTATTGGTTTCTGATCTATTTTCTCAAGATGACTGAGATTTCTCTAAATTATGTTCTATTGTGGGGGAGCAAAATGCAAAGCATATAATTACTATTCCTATCACCCCTTCACGCAAGGATCTCCTCATGTGAAAAAGGAACAATTCTCAATCGGTTTGCAAACTTATATATGACACTTTACATTCACACCGGGATTGGTTTTGGGGAAAATGAATTTGGCACAAATTCTTAACTCCCTCTATATCCTTTTTTCTTTTGGCGATGTCTCTCGTCTTTGCTACCTATTGATGACATTCTTAAGTTGAAAGACCTTAAAATGACCTCAAGATGTCCTATGTGTAAAGTTGCGGGGGAAGATAAAAGGCACATATTTTTTGACTGTGTTTTCTCTTTAAATGTCTGAAACATACTGGACATATATTTTGATATTTCATGGCTGCAAGGGGCATTTTAAGCACCTATTTGTGGCAATGGAAGGATTTTGATGATAAGGGTGGGGGGTTTCCCCTTCCTTTATTGGTCCTTTGGTTTATTTGGACCTCAAGAAACAACTTTAAATACAACTCTTCTCCCCCACTGCTTTTATGATTGCCTCTTATGTGATGGCTTATTACACTAAGGTCCTAAGTGTTGGTCCTATTGATGTTTATACTTTAAGACCCCCCCCCC
>JXCR01060745.1:16862-40819 GCA_002079205.1 Phalaenopsis hybrid cultivar
ATTAGGTGGGCTCCCCCTTCATTAGGTTATGTTAAAGTTAATGTGGATGACTGTTGGAATCCTGTCTATGCTGCGGTTGGGGGCATGTTTTAAACTTATGAGGGTAGGTGTCTCTGTTATTTCACCTTTCCCGTTGTCACTGACAATTCTTTAGCCACAGAATGTTGGGGGGTTTTTCTGGCATTAATGGTGGCTAGTGTTTTCAATTTTCATAAACTTGAGGTGGAAATTGATTCTAAAATGCTCTATGATATTCTTTTGGGTATCTCACCTCTCCACTGGGATATAATTTGCACTTTTAAATGTATTTTAGCCTTAATGACTGAAAGACAATTAGATGTAAATTGGAAATTCATTCATAGAGAGGGTAACTCCCTGCTGATTGGTTGACCAAACACACAGGGGAGGACTGTTACATTGGCATTCATCCTCCTGCTCCTCTCAGACGTCTCCTAAATGGGGATTTGAATCTGCCATATGTTCGTTTTTATATTCTTGTGCTTCTTGGCTTTACCATTTAGGAACTGTTTTTTGTATTCCTTTGGCGGGTCTCCTAGTTTGCTTGACAGATTTCTTTGGTTTTGCAGCAAGCCTGGTTGTGTCTCCCTGCTTTTGGTTTTTGCTTTTTGCTCTGTTTCTGTTCTCACGGCTTCCGCTGGCTGCTACTGTTTTTGGATCTTTTTGGTCCACGCTCCAAAGTCTCAAAGGTCTTTTGTTTGCTTGTGGGAGTGCTTTTGGAAAATTATTACTCGACTGAAGGACATTTTTTGTACATCCTTTTCCTCATTACATGTTTACTAATACAGGAGCACAAGTTTACTTATTTTTGGGTTTTTATTTTTTTGTTTTGGGTATACCTGTATTTTTGGAGATTTCTTTTAGTACGCGTTGTACTGTGGGAAGAGGAACCCCTAGGGGTGTGCTGCAAATTTTTCTTTTATAGACGGGGCTCCTCTCCTCTCTAATTTTTGTACCTTTTCTTTTAATTAACGCGTAGGGAGCCACCGTTGCTCTTCCCTATTAGGCGCCGATGGTAGCTCTGCTAGGGTTTCGTCGGTTGGCGATTCCCTGTGTTAATTCTACGGCTTCTCTCCAATTTTGTCGTGTCAACGACGAAGAGTTTCGCGCCAATCGGTTTCCTTGTACCCGACGTCGAAGGGTCTCTCTCCTTCGGCTTTCTTGCGCGTCGTTCCTCTTCCTGACGCATTCGTGCCTTCGATTTTGCCCGACGTCGAGGGGCTTTCTTTGCAGCTGTGCCTAACGAAGAAGGCCTATTTCGTTTTTGTCGTTCTCGCACTGCTATTGACACATTTCGCGCCTTCAATTTGGCCCGACGCTCGCAGTCTTCCTTCCTCGGGTCGCACTCGACGATCTCCGTCGCCCTGCCAGATAGAAAGTGAAGTCTGGTCGCCTTTTTTGGAGATGGCCACGAAGATGCGTTCCTATGCCAATGCACTTGCCGACGACATTCATATTCTTACTCGTGCTCCTCTTTCAGGTTTAGAGCCTGATTTTCATATTGGCAAGTTCTACAATGTTCTTCAATCTTTCCACGACGCTCTTGAAAGTAGTGTTGATCACACTTTCATTAAAAAGCTTGGCAAAAAAGTGGGAAGCCCGCTCTTTTTCTCACTTAGGTTGAAACTAGTACTCTCGCATCCTCTTGATGTTTTGCTCTAGTGGGATAATTCCTTTATGGTCACACAAAATTGGAGATCATAAGGAAAGAGTTTGATACTATGAAGTTATTGGGCAGTTGGAATATTGACTTGATGGTCGACATATAGTTATTCAATTATCTCACGATGCCGATTACACTCGTTTTTTTTCTCAAAAAGTTATCAAGATCGACAACCGTTATTTGAAAATTTTGAAGTGGACTGTCGATTTTGATCCAAAAGAGGAGTCTCCTATCATTCCTATTTGGATAAAGTTTCCGGGGTTAAAACTACACAGCTCAACTTAAAAATTCTCTACTCTTTATTAACTGCTTACAGTAAGCCACTCAATGTTGATTGTCTTACGCTTGCTATCACTAGACCCTCTGTGGCTTGTGTGTTAGTTGAGAGAGATATCACTCAACCAGCTCCGTATGAGGTATGGATTGAAAACACTCACAACGCGTATTGGATAAATGTTGAAGTAGAACCACACTCTCCTTATTGCTCTCATTGTAGTATGTTTGGTCACAGTTCTATTTACTATCGCTTGCATCCTCATCTAAGGCCGAATATCGCTAAAGATCAGCCACTTACCATCCCTTGCGAGAATGTGCAACCTGATCCTCTTTCTAACACCGTAGTTCCAGATAAAGAACACCATAATGCAAGTACAGATCCAAATGTGTTTATACTACCACTCACTGTTATTTAAGAAAACTCACTTGTCAAGACACACGAGAGTGCTCATTTGATCCGATAAAAGATCTGCTGGTACAATAAGTAGTTGCTTCGAATGTTCAACAACCTACACATGTATGCACACTTTAGACCAACCTAATGATTGGCTAGCCGATCTTCAGATGAGGAATGACAGGTCTATTCAAGGAGGAAGAAGAAGAATGGAGGCTGACTCGAGCTTATGAATTTATTGGATGATACACTGGTTATTACTGGTAATGTCACTTATCTTACCAATTTATTAGCTGGATCCTTTCCTAGAACTAGAGGCAGAGGCAAGACAAAATTGGGTCACTTTCTAGCTACCTTATACTCCATATTTTGGCACTTTTTGGTATTTTAGTTGGGTCTCTCATGTTTTTTTAAGTATTTTCACTTTTTGGAATAATTTGATATAGTGGTTATCGTGTGGGCAGGGTACTTTGTTTGGGCCCTCCCATACAATCTGTTTCTTTCTTTCTATTTAATATATTAGCTTTTGAGCTTTCTCCAAAAAAAATAAAATAAAATAATATATATATATATATATATATATATATATATATATATATATATATATATATNATAACCCGATTTTCATGCCATTTGTGCGTGTTGGGAATTGTAGTGATGCACATGTCCGTTCTAGCTCAATTCAACGCTACAGACGCGTTGAAGCAGTCAATTTTGTCGTCCGGGGTCATCCAGATAACCGGGTCGAAAATGTGTCAAACTCAAACTTTCTGAAAATTTTATTCCGTGATCAATTATTCCAGCAATTGATTCGAGCTTGATCAATCGTGAAGCTTTCTACGGGTGCAAATGATGTGAATTTCGATATTTATGTACAACGAGTGCCTGAGTTGTGGTATTTGCGCTTCGTGAAAGCACGCGGAAGTCACAATGGATTTTCTATGGTTTTAGGTCCTATGTGCACTCGAATTGAGTTTCGTCACGCTGGTTCAATCAACTCTACCAAATGTTGAGAATTTAGAACCGATCATATGAAACTGCAAGGAGTCAAGAAGTGGCTCGAACTCTAAGAGAGTCCAACAAGACTAATCCTATGGTGCGGGTCCTAGACTAGTCCTCTAAGAGAGTCCAACAAGAAGTCCCAAGTTTAGACCTTAGGCTCTAAGAAGAAGAAAAGACCTCACCAAAAATGAGGTCAACACGGAGCACCGCCACCTCCTCAGATACAACCATAGAATAGAGAAAATTCTCCACACATGAAATCCAAAATAAAACTCATCAAAAATTAACCTTAATATTTGAAAACAACAAATAAATAGCTCCTACGTGAAGGAGAAGCGGAAAGGAAGGAAGAGAGGGGCAGACGGCTGTCCTACCCCGTCAAAATCCCTCCTTAGGCTGCTTGACTTGAGTTCACCCTGGATCGGTGCTTAATTGACCGGTCGAGTTCAGTAGCAGAAAATCCCGCCGTGGGAAGCCGTTCAGTGCTGGAAGTCCTTTGCCCGCGTCAGTGTGGGAAGCCGCGTGTCATTGTCACCAAGCATTACAAGGCTACTTTTGGTTTATGTTATTTGGTATTTTATTTCATCAGTGTATTTGTTGCTCAGAGCTGCGTGTTGTTGCAAATATGCTTGAATTCATTGCCATGGTTTTTATCCTTCTCTGGAAATCAATAGTTATGGAAGATGAAGAGTGCCAATTTGGGGGCAGACAGATTTATCTCCTCATTATTGTATCATGAGAGCATTTCTTGTTCCTGTCGGTTCCAATTTTGCCATGATTATGTCTTAGGAAGATGAAATACAAACTTGATTTTCTCTGAAGTGATGAAAGTACATGCAGATTCTCTATCCAAGTCCATTCCATGTGCCCTAAAAGGAAGCAGTAAGATACGAGAAANTTACTTTCATATACCATATTTTTCAAATAAATCTATTAAAAAGTTGACCGACAGTGCATAACTACTTTAAGCTTTGGATTCTCTGATTCCATCTTATGGTTGAAGACCGGCTACTTTATGCTATTGCCTTAATTAATATTCTGAACTCTTCCACCTTCAATAGAGTCCAAAGAATCAAAATCACTGTGTTTTCACCGCATTTTTTCAAAACTATTTTCATTGGATAAACCAAACTTCTATTGCATTTATTCTAAATGGTTGTAATTTCGATAGAAGGAGCTATTTTGTCTTGAAACAAGCCACCATCCTCTCTAATCCCATAATCACTATCATGAATTTTCTACTAATTATTTGACTTATCATACATAGTTGTCTCCATCATGGTCATCACCACTACTCTCATTTATCTTTAATTCCTTTTCGTTACTGTTTTAGCTTACATTTCAACTGTCGTAGTGAAACCACTGAGAAGTTGTGTGAAATTTAAAATTTCAAGTCATTCAAAAACTATATGTACAATTTATCATTAGCATTCCCACATCTATTTCTTGATTTTTGAATCATCTCATTTAGGTAATATGTTCAAAATATTTTGTGTGAAATGCATCTTTGAAAAAAATGAAAGCCTTCCAAGATCTAGAGCATTATTCTTATGAAAATCCCAAAATAATAAAAAAAAACTGTCAATAAATCTGTTGGCTCAAGAGACATGCTAAAGATGGACTGAAAAATTTTTCCACCTATTCCCCCTTCTAGATGCTCTCTTGCATTGTTTTTTCATATATCTCTTGCTGTCATCATTAACCTCTTTTTATACTTTGTATTACCCAATCATTCAGAACCCAACCTTGCTCATCTAAAAAAAATGAACACATTACCTTCACAATAGAATTATGAGTTACCTTTCAGGTCAAATGCATTTTGTCTTCATTGTCGATCTCAGCATCCGATGGCAACAGGAAAGACATTTTTCTTCTCCGTCATTGTCCTCAATGTCCTTTGTTGATATGCTTTTTGGTCTCCACTTGAGATTGGACGTAACACCATCCATGAATGAGCACTTTTGCATATTTTTCGCTTTCGTTGCTCTCAGAATGACAAATACTGTCATTATACAATTTTTTTAGTTTCTCATCCAAATAAACAACGTTTTTATTAGTGATATTAAACTGGATCACTTTTAAGGAGTTAAGGGATCAAATTGAGCTTCTCATGTAGTCTAGGTCTAAAATGGTCATCAAAGGATCATTTTCCCCAGCAAAGATGGAATAGGCTGATCCGAGCAATAGAATTCATATTTTGTTGCCATAACTTAGTTTCTGTGCAATCCAGTACAGTTTTTTTTTCTTTCTTTTCTTTATCCCACTAAAACATTAGAAATTTTTGGATTGATCTACTTAGCAGAGAGCATAAAGATTTCTCGTACTTTCCAAAAAGGCTGAAGGGAGAGGTGAAAAAAAAAATCTCGGGTTTATTTGAGAAGTTACCTGATCTTTCTAAATGAAAGTTGAAGTGCTTCTATAAACAGTTGCCAGATCGAAGTTGGTTTTTTTGACTTAGAAGTGATAATGAGCGGTGATATTATAATTTATCTATTTTTTGTATTTTGAAGTCAATGAAGAGATTTTAATTTCACAATTCCAATGTACAACCATGGTATTATGACTGCTTTGCAACAAAGATGTTTATAATGCTTTACCTGTACTTCTTCTGTACGATTTGCTTGATTTACTGGCAGAAAGTCAGCACGGAGTTTAAATACCTTCCACTGAGGTCATTAACATAAAAGTGGAAACTATTAATTGGGGACTATTCTTAATTTCTTATGTATTGTGGTGATTCTATTTCAGGTACCTTGGTACTACCTCAGTTATCATGAATAAACTTATGCATGAATTTTATATGTCATGTTAAGTGCTTGATTTCGAATCCTATTTTCTTTATTATGGTTTGAAATCATTCTTGTTTGCTTTGATTAGCTATTTTTCTAACATGACTGCAGTTGGTTTTCTTGCCAACGTTGGTGGCATTTATTCAGTTAGCATTGCAATTTTTCTCTACCTCCTAGTGCAGGTAAGTTTCTATTTCTCGACTGTTTACAGATTATTTCTAAGATTTTTTGTTAGTTGTCGTCATTTGCGNAACTACTTTAAGCTTTGGATTCTCTGATTCCATCTTATGGTTGAAGACTGGCTACTTTATGCTATTACCTTAATTAATATTCTGAACTCTTCCACCATCAATAGAGTCCAAAGAATCAAAATCACTGTGTTTTCACCGCATTTTTTCAAAACTATTTTCATTGGATGAACCAAACTTCTATTGCATTTATTCTAAATGGTTGTAATTTCAATAGAAGGATCTATTTTGTCTTGAAACAAGTCACCATCCTCTCTAATCTCATAAACACTATCATGAATTTTCTACTAATTATTTGACTTATCAGACATAGTTGTCTCCATTGTGGTCATCACCACTACTCTCATTTATCTTTAATTCCTTTTCATTACTGTTTTAGCTTACATTTCAACTGTCGTAGTGAAACCACTGAGAAGTTGTGTGAAATTTGAAATTTCAAGTCATTCAAAAACTATATGTATAATTTATCATTAGCATTCCCACATCTATTGCTTGATTTTTGAATCATCTCATTTAGGTAATATGTTCAAAATATTTTGTGATGAAATGCATTTTTGAAAAAAAATGTAAGCCTTCCAAGATCTAGAGCATTATTCTTATGAAAAACCCAAAATAAAAAAATAAAAAAAAAATACTGTCAATAAATCTATTGGCTCAAAAGACATGCTAAAGATGGACTGAAAAAATTTTCCAGTTATTCCCCCTTCTAGATGCTCTCTTGCATAGTTTTTTCATCTATCTCTTGCTGTCATCATTAATCTCTTTTTATACTTTGTATTACCCAAGCATTCAGAACCCAACCTTGCTCATGTAAAAAAAATGAACACATTACCTTCACAATAGATTTATGAGTTACCTTTCAGGTCAAATGCATTTTCTCTTCATTGTCGATCTCAGCATCCGATGGCAACAGGAAAGGCATTTTTCTTCTGTCATTCCCCTCAATGTCCTTTGTTGATATGCATTTTGGTCTCCACTTGAGATTGGACGTAACACCATCCATTAATGAGCACTTCTGCCTATTTTTCGCTTTTGTTGCTCTCAGAATGACAAATACTGTCATTATACATTTTTTTTAGTTTCTCATCCAAATAAACAACGTTTTTATTAGTGATATTAAACTGGATCACTTTTAAGGAGTTAAGGGATCAAATTGAGCTTCTCATGTAGTCTAGGTCTAAAATGGTCATCAAAGGATCATTTTCCCCAGCAAAGATGGAATAGGCTGATCCCAGCAATAGAATTCATATTTTAGTGCCATAACTTAGTTTCTGTGCAATCCAGTACAGTTTTTTTTTCTTTCTTTTTTTTATCCCACTAAAACATTAGAAATTTTTCGATTGATCTATTTAGCAGAGAGCATAAAAATTTCTAGTACTTTCCAAAAAGGCTGAAGGGAGAGGTGAAAAAAAAAATCTCGGGTTTATTTGAGAAGTGACCCAATTATTCTAAATGAAAGTTGAAGTGCTTCTATAAACAGTTGCCAGATCGAAGTTGGTTTTTTTGACTTAGAAGTGATAATGAGCGGTGAGATTATAATTTATCTATTTTTTGTATTTTGAAGTCAATGAAGAGATTTTAATTTCACAATTCCAATCTACAACTATGGTATTATGACTGCTTTGCAACAAAGATGTGTATAATGCTTTACCTGTATTTCTTCTGTACGATTTGCTTGATTTACTGGCAGAAAGTAAGCACGGAGTTTAAATACCTTCCACTGAGGTCATTAACATAAAAGTGGAAACTATTAATTGGGGACTATTCTTAATTTCTTATGTATTGTGGTGATTCTATTTCAGGTACCTTGGTACTACCTCAGTTATCATGAATAAACTTATGCATGAATTTTATATGTCATGTTAAGTGCTTGATTTCGAATCCTATTTTCTTTATTATGGTTTGAAATCATTCCTTTTTGCTTTGATTAGCTATATTTCTAACATGACTGCAGTTAGTTTTCTTGCCAACGTCGGTGGCATTTATTCAGTTAGCATTGCAATTTTTCTCTACCTCCTAGGGCAGGTAAGTTTCTATTTCTCGACTGTTTACAGATTATTTCTAAGATTTTTTGTTAGTTGTCGTCATTTGCGNGAAGATGAAATACAAACTTGATTTTCTCTGAAGTGATGAAAGTACATGCAGATTCTCTATCCAAGTCCATTCCATGTGCCCTAAAAGGAAGCAGTAAGATACGAGAAATTTTAATGCGTAGCTCACGGTCTACAAGCATCATCTAAGTCTCAAGCTTTAATATTCCATTGAGTTAGTCTAAAGCTTTATTGTTTTTTTGTGTCTGTAAAACAAAAGAAATTATGTATTTAGCATGGATTCTATTGTGTTAGTCTGGAAATAATTCTGAATAAAAAATAGAATAACATAAGATAGGAAGGGAATAAACCAAATTAAAGGTTTCCTAAGATATTCTAAACAAATCCTCCAAAATTTAGAGGTGATGGCTAGCCTGCGTAAGAGAGGCCTACATGAAAAGAACTAAATCCTCTCAGATTTCCACGACCTTGGTTTTTTAACAAACGTTTTTGCTANTCTTTGTTGAACAACTCAACAGTGCTTAGATTGGTTAAATTAAAAACACTTAAAGAACAGGTGACGTCACATCAAAATTTAGAATGTATCAGTGAAAGTCTTACCTCAATTAAAGAGTCTTGTATAGAGTTCTCTCATCTCCTCCACCTCCTTTTCTTATATAGCTTCTTGTTACGTTATATGCTTCTTTAAAATTATACTGAAAGGATTGTCTTTTAGTCAAGCTGTTTCATCTCATATCCTAATATCTTTTATGGTTATTTCACATATGTAAAATTAAGTTGAACTTCAGTCGGATTTGACATGACCTTGCTTGTCTCATAAGCTATCTACTTTGTGATAAAGTGATATGAAATACATTGTGTAAAGTGATATGAAATGCATTGTGTATTCCTTATTGTGGGTTTTGGTAATTGAGCAGGATACTTTCATTGATATGAAAAAGGGGGTATAAATACAAATTACATGAATTATAACATAGAACAGACAACGCTCATATAACCACCCAGAGATAAAAGGAAAGATAATGTAGGAAATACATAAAATAGGAAATAAATCAATTCTAATAACTTTTAATAAATAGGAAATAACCAAAAAGAAAATAAATCAAACTAATAACTTCTAATACTCTCCCTTAAGTTCAAGCATAGATGTCAATCATTTTCAACCTGGACTTGAAATCATTAAATATAGGGCGAAGAAGATTTTTTGTGAGAATATCTGGTAGTTTGTCAATTGAGGGGACAAAAGGAACACAAATCTCCCCGGAATTGAATTTTTCTCGGGTATAAATAATCTCAACTTGTTTGGTACGTTCATGTTGGATTGGATTATATTTAATATATCTTTAATTGATTTTAACATTAATCATGAATTGTGTTTTTATTTTGCATTTAGTAACCGGATCAAATCTATTGCGACAACATAATTTCTTAAAATTTCCATAATATTCTGTCTCATCATATGAATTTATGTTTCCTCTAATACAACATAAAACTTATTTTTCTTCTCGGATCAAGAGCCTGTGCGAACTTTATAGCCATTCAAATAAGAAAATTAGCCATCTGTACAATTCACATGGGTCCCGAAGCAAGATCTAGTAAGTTTTTTTTTGGTTCGATTAAGAACCTATTAAAAACTTTAATATGAAAATCTAGTTATTAAATTTAACCTAAATGTTAGATAGGTGGGTATGATAACTTACATGCAAATTAAAGTATGGAAATTCTTCTTCAACTTTCTTACTCATACCAGTCACACATTCAAATTCAATGGGATCACAAATAACCTGGTCTCAGAATTTGACTTTTACAACCAGCCAAATATTAGAATATTCTTTTATGGCCTGATTGGTTGAGTAAATCTGTTTTTTTTTTGTAGGGATTTTAGAAAATTGTGTTTGGTATGGAGAATGACAAATACAATTTAAAATATGAATGAATTTAAAGTTTACACCTTAGTTCATTTTGACTGATATTAGAATTTGAATTACACCATTCATGTAAAGTACTATAGCCAAGTCGCCGCCCCACACCCTCGTTCGCTGCCTGCCACCGCCGCTAGTCACCCTTTGCCCACTACACGCCAACCGTCGCTGACTGCCTATAGTCGACAACCCTCTGCCAACTCTTTCCAACCGCTAGCCGCTGACTCACCCGCCGCCAGCCGCGGGCTCTCCCGCGCCAGTCACCCACTTCCTCCCGCTGCCAATCATCGACTTCCTCCCGTCGCCAGTCGCCAGTCGCCGCCTTCCTCCCACCACTAGCCATCGTTTTCCTTCAGCCGCTCGCTGGCCATCCGTCATAGTCGCCGACAACCCCTCGCAGTCTGCCGACGACCAATATTGGTCGCTCGTTGCCGCCCGCTTGCTACTCGCTTTTTGCCACCTGCCTCAGACTGCCTGCCACTGCTTGCCTCCCCTTATGGTAGCGCCTGCCTCCGATGCTGCCAACCGCCGACCGCTATCAAGCCTTTTGCGACAAGTCGCCCACCACAGACTGCCACCCTTCTCTTGTTGCTACCTGCCTCTTGCCTCTTATTGCTTGCCACCTCTTGCCGCCCATCGACGCTGCCACCGTAGGCCGCCTGCCCTCTGTCACCAACACTGGCCGTTATAGCCGCCAGCCGCCATTAGTCCATCCACTGCACCAACCATAGCCCACCGTTGGCGGAGGTCGTCCGAGCTCCGCCCACAAGCCCATCGATGCTGCCCCCTCTCATCAAGGAAAAAATATATATTTTGAAATATATTATTTCTACTTCAAACCAAACAAAAAATATAAAGTCATACGATTATTTTACATTAAACGAAACAACTTAAAAGTATTTCAAATACATTGTAATCATAGTAATCTGCAATCCTTTTACATAGCATTTCACTTTCAACAAACCAAACAACCCCTTAAGTACATCGTGAATCATCATACTCAAGGAAATGTTGAATTTCATTGTATTTGATAAGAACATAATTTATGGATATTCTAAGTTCGTTGTCATTCAAATATTGTGAAATTATGTCGTTGATGCTTCATGTAATTGTCAAAAATAAAAATCACACCTAGCAAGTACCTAAAACCTACAAATTTTTCGATGTTTGTTGATTTTTGCATTATCCATCAAATGCATAATTCAGGTTATTATATTATATACTGCATATTATGAAAAGAATATAAGATTGCAATTTACTTTTTTGTTTGCTTGCATATGTATGTTTGGCTATAATAGAGTCATTTCCTTATGGTAATAGTAGGGTAACGCTAAGGTACCCATTCACTTAAAAGAAAAAAAAATATTGATATTGAAGTGCATTAAACGATATAATGTTAAACGCTGCTTCTGTGATGATTATATAGATATCAGAGGATATAGATATGTTATTGATATAATAAAACACTTTGAATGTTTTGAATTATTGTGATGATCATATTCATATAATATCAAATGTTTTATAAAGATTTATTAAAAGTTTAACTTGTCGCACGTTCTTTTTTTTATTATACTACTATAGTTTAGGGGTATGAGTATTTATTTGTTATGATCATCTCGTTATTAGTTTAACCAAATTTTTCAGGTTTAATTAATTAATTAAAAGATGAGCAATAAAAAAGAACACTTATAAATACCCAAACAACCTGAAATGAGATAAATTTAATTGTATTACTTTAATTTTTATATGATGGATCTTTCATTTATTAAAATGTTATAGAAATTTTAATTCCCTTGTCTGACTGTCTGTACCCATCTTGGTTACTGTAATAGTTTCTTTTTAGTTATGGGGGAAGAGGAATCGTAGGAAGGTGAGAGAAATCGAAGAGCTGAGCAAAAGGGAGATGAAGCGAGGTGCCTGGAAGTTGAAACGAAGTGTCGGGAAACTGAACAAAGGGGAAGCGAGAAGGTCGAAAGTCAAGAGATTACTTTCAACCTATAAAAGGACGTGTTTGAGGAAAGCAACAATGAGATTGATTAATTGGTAGTCGAGCGACGTGCAAAGGAAAGGAGGACAATGCGGTGGTTAGGGCAGCGACAACGTCTAGTTTTTGCGGTGTTGTCGAGCCGCAACGTTGACCGGGATGGAGTCGAAGACTCGTGCAATCAAAGAAGCTTTTGGGGGAAGGAAGGAGAGACAGAGTCGCGTGGTATAGGTTTCGAGCAAGGTAATATTTATTAAACCGAATTAAAATTAAAACTTAATAATAATAATTCTATATATATATATATTAATTGAATAAAAAATTAAGAATGATTAGATGAAGTAATTTAATGCTTAATTATTGAAAAGGTAATAGTTTATTAAAATAATAAATTAATTAAAAACCATATTTATGTTATGTTTCTAATTTAGAAGAGTTGACATCAAGACAAATTCAAGCACGAATTAATCAACATTGAGTTGATTACCCGTACTTTTAATCTATAATAATAATTTGCTTCTTATATATTTTACGGTTAATGACATTTTATATGCTTTATTCTGATCGAGATATTTTTTTTCTTTATCGGTTATATTATAATGAATGTTTATTGTTATTTACTCATGTATTTGATATATTCTTTATGTAGTATATTGAGTCAAATTCGATGAATATATTAATAATATGTTTATATAGACTGCTTGTATGTGCATGACTGATTTTGATAAGTCACTCATGATACTAGTGGTGGAACACTAAGATATTCGTGCATGTATATAGAAAAAAATATTGATATTAATGTATCTTGATTTACACAATTTTTAGACGCTACTTATGTAACAGTTGTACATATATATAATGATATTAATATGTTAATGAAATTTGTAAAGTTCTTTGCATAACATCAAATATTTTTATTGATTAATTACAAACTTGACTGACATATATATTGCTTTATTTTCTTCTGTATTACTGTAGTTTTTAAGTATGAGTATTCATTAGCATTATTTAGCTTGTTATTTTTTTAAATTAATATTTTTAGATTTAAATAAATGATTAACGATAAACATTAGAAGAGATAACTTTTATAGAAGATACACAACTAGCAATAATGCAAAATTTAATTAGTGTTTTAATTTATTTTGATTAGTGACTTTTTTATTTGTTAAATATTAACTGAATATGAAAAATTTAATTCACATAATTGGGCCATCTATTTCTGTCTTGGTTAATTTGAAGTCTTGTTCCGGATCGTGATAGTAAATTTCAAACCTCGTGCACGATCGTGGCAATAATATCAGAGTGCCATGGTTCAGGATTAATTAATGTAATGTTGATGAAAAAGCTAATAGGATAATTACAAGAAAATCTTATAAAAAATAAAAGTGAAAAGTAAACGCAACTTTGATTAAGTAATTATGTTACTCAGGAAAATGGTTGCACCCGAGATTATAGAAAATAGAAAAGGAAACTGTTAGAAAATGAAGACATATTACCTGCCGTTAATGTGAATACTAATGTCTCAATCCGGGAGTTTAGATCACAACCTATCGGATGTGATAAAGTCATTGTGAATAAGTAGATGAATACAACTCACTCAAAAAGAGACTTTAAAATACTCGTGTACCAAAAAAAAAAAAAACCGAAATACTCATATTCATGGTGGGTGGATTTACCATTTCCCCTCCCCGTGGTTCTAGGGAGAGAGTCTAACACCAAACTGAGATGTAGGTTTCAACCCGAAACTATCAAACAGTCATCTTGAAATTCTCAAGTTCTAGCATTCTTTTTTTCTTGCTCGTAGATTTGTAAACTTGTCATTCATCTGTCAGTATTTGTCCCATCAGATCTATTTATGAATCTTCAATGGAGATCTCACCCTGGGGTGTATTTATATATATAGAAAAAACATGTCGTTCTGCTCTGCTAGGGTTTCGCCTCATGGCGAACCCTAGCGTCTCGCGTCTCCTTCGTCATCAGCTTCGGGAAATACTCGCGTCGTCTTTGTCGCCAGCTTGTACTCGTCTTGTCATGCCTCGCATTCTCGCACCGTCTGCTTCATCTGGCGGCAGAGCTACCTGGTGCGTTCGTCTGCACTGCGCCTACAGGCTCTGCTTCTGCTCGACAGCTGCGTCGACACCTGTGTTATCTACGACAGAGCCGCTCCTATTTTTGGGCTTTGCGTTTTTTGTTGGCACTGGTCACTGTAATGGCCTCAGAGCTTTCCTACACGGCCGCTCTTGCCGGTGATAACCCTGTCAAACCCTTCTATGCTTCAGCGGTTTACAAATGCAGCTCCCATTTCCACCTCGCAGATAGTCCGATATTCCTGCAGATGTACCATGATTCTGTTGCAGGACATGAAGATTGCAATCTCATCAAGAAAGTAGAAAAAATGGCATACTTCTAGTTGGGGCTTTACAGATTGAAATTTCAACTCGTGTAGGAAAATACAAATTTACTATAGTTGGAAAGTTCCAATTAAGTTGCTCTAAAATGGAAACTATCAGGAAGTTTTTTGCAGATTTTAAACTAGTTGAGGCTTGACAGATTGATCATTTCGATGAAAAACATGTTATGATACAGCTGAGTATAGAAGAAGATTACAAAAGAATTTTTTCAAAGAAATTCATCACAATCGACAGCAAACATATGAAATTGCTCTAATGTACCCTTGATTTTCATCTCAATCAAGAACTCTTAATTGCACCTATCTGGTTCTTATGACCTGAACTCAAGCTTCAATTTTTGACATACTTATCTTATATGCAATTGAGACTATCCTTAGAAAACTTTTACAAGTTGACTTACCCACAGTTCATTTCTCAAGACCCTTTATTGTAAGGATTTTGATTGAAAGAGATATTACACTACCAGATGTAGAAGTCTAGCTTGGGCTCTCAATGATTATTGACAAAAAATTATTATGCAACAAAAACCTTACTACTGCAAGCATTGCAAAATGTTTGGACACCCGCAGGAGAAATGTTTCAGATTGCACCCACAGTTGAGAACCAATAGTCAAAAGCAGGAACATGCTGTTAGTGCACCCCACGTGCCTGAACGTGTTCCCAACAAACCTGTTGACAGCCAACCTGAGGAGGGAATCATCACAAGACAAGAGTTGGTGTTTGCTCCTGGGAACCTTTCTTCTGACCATACTACAACGGATAATGTTCGGATAAAAAATCAGGATAACCCCGCAGCTTCTATTCAGGAAGCATCAGGTGCAGATGTGACAATTCACACTTCAGATACGCTGGAACTTATCTTTGTGGCAATGACTGTATTTTCTTCTATTACGGTTCTAATATCTAATCAAACCAAGGATCACATGAGCACGCTTCTAATGAAGAATAACAGGTTTACACTTCTCAGTGGAAGAAGGCTGGGGGCACACTCCAACTTGAAAACTTACTGGATGATACTTTAGTTACCTCTGACAATAACACAATACTTCAAAGTTTGTTATCTGGCTCCGCTCCTAAAACTAGAGGAAGAGACAAGACTAAACTGACTCATCCCTAGTTACTTGTTTTCAGCATGTTTTAATTTTTTGAGTCTATCTGTATCTTTTTGTTTGGGTATTGCTGTACCTGGTATCGTATGGGTAGGGTGTCTCTATTGGGCCCTCTCATACAATATTTATGTATCTTTTCTAGTTCAATAAAATCAGCACCTAGGCTTTTCTTTTATATAGTTTCTTTATGAAAACCCTAAATTTGAACTAATTCGAAAGGACTTTGAGCAAATGAAGCTGAAAGGGGGTTGGAAGATCGGTAAATTGGATGGTCGCCACATTCTCATTCAATTATCAAATGACGAAAACTACACTTATTTGTTTGCAAGAAGACTTCTTCGAATTGAAAATCAGGTGATGAAGGTGTTAAAATGGACGGTGGATTTTGACCATCGTACTAAACCTTCTACAATTCCTGTTTGGCTTCGTTTCCTAGGTTTGAAGATCCCCCTTTTTGATCAAGAGCTTCTCTTCGCTTTAGGGATGGTATACGGTAAACCCTTCAAAACTGACACGCCTACAGTGAATCTAACTCGACCTTCAGAAGCCAGAATTTTGATAGAAAGTGATATTAATTTACCTTTTTCGAGAGAAATATGGATTGACACACAACATCAGGGATTTTGGCAACAAGCAGAACCTGAACAAATACCACTTTATTGTACTCACTGCCGTATGTTTGGACATTCTCATTCTCAATGTTATCAGTTGCATCCAAATTTAAAACCTTCAAGTAAAAACGCTTATGGATCTGTCTCACCTCATACCTGTTCCTCCTTCGCTCCTGAGTGCATTCCACAAACTATTGAAACACCGGTTGACACGATGCCACCTCCCCCTCCCACTACCGGAGACAATACTGTCTTTGTTCTTCCGACTGATATATTGGCAGATAGTTTACTTGGGTTCGATAATCAAGATAGTATTGAAGCTCCACATCCCCAAGATGCTTCAGGTGTTGAAGAGACATACTTACCATCTCTCCAGAATCAAAATGTTGTTACTGCTAGTCAGGAGCTGGGGGCTTATTCTCTCCTACATGCCCAACAATCCGTTGACCACACCAATCAGATGAGCCAGTCCTCGGATGAGGAACGACAGGTTTACACATCTAGAAAGAAAAAAAAGAATGGAGGCACACCCCAGCTTAGGAACTTAATGGATGATACTTTAGTAACTTCGGGTAATGGAACGACACTCAGCAATTTGTTAGCTCTCTCCGGTCCTAGAACCAGAGGCAGAGGTAAGACCAAGTTGGCTCGTGACTAGCAGCTTATTTCCTACAAGCTTTGTTTTTTTGTGTTTTATCCTTGTTTCATCCTTTTAGGATGCTAGTATCTGATGTATCGTATGGCTATGACATCTTTTTTTTGGGTCCTCTCATACAATCTATGTATCTTTTCAATTTCAATAAAATTAGCCCTTGGGCTTTATTATATATATATATATATAATAAAAAATTAAGAGGGATTTGATAAAATAATTTTAATACTTAATTAATGAAATGATAATACTTTATTAAAATAATAAATTAAATAAATATTACGTTTATATCAGATTTCTAATTTAAAAGATTTGACATCAAGACAAATTTAAATGAGAATTAATTTACATGGAGGTGAGTAATCGTATTTTTAATCTATAATAATAATTTGCTTCTTCTCAACTGTTTTGCTGTTAATGACATTTGTAGATACTTTATTTTGATTGAGATTTTTTTCTTTATCGATTATATTGTTATGAATGTTTATAGTTATTTACTCTCATGCATTTGATGTAAACTTTATATAGTACATTGTTTGTATAAGCATGATTGAATATGATAGACTAACAACTTAATGATACTAGTGGGAGAACATTAAGGTACTCATTGATACACCAAAAAAATGTGCAATTTTGTGTATACATTTTATACTTAAATTTAGTGATATTGCACTTTAAAGAAGAGTATTTTTATGTTTTGTTGCAGATATATTGATTTTAGGCATTTGGAGCAAAAAATAATAAAATGGAAGAAAATTAGTATCAAAATGCAGTTTTTCAGCATACTGGCGTGAGAGGTGCCACAACTGGCTCCAATTTAAAGAGAAGAGGCGCCATAAGCTCCAGAATCCAGAGAGGAGCGCGAAACTCCAGTAAACAGGCGCCAGAGGTGCCAGAGACGATTCTAAACAAATTGATGGTGGTTATTGACAATTTTCGAGATGTTCTAGAATGCTCCAAGTAATTCAATCGTCCCATGGAGTGGTTCAATGCATCTAGATACTTGAGGAAGGCTCTTGAATGAAGAGATATGTCTCTTGGATGAGGGGATGTCTTTTGGTGTGAAGAGATGTCTTTTGGGAAAAATGAGGGAGTTTTTGAATTCTTTTAGAGAAGAGGGGCTGGCGCCACTCTTAAGAAGTCTAGGAGGTCTGGAGTGTGGGGCGTGTGGAGACTTTGGAGGAGAGTAGAGAGTTAGGTTTTGGAGAAGATTTTTTTCTATAGATTGTAAGAGGAGACGAAATGTGAGAGATTTTTTCTTCATTACATTTCTAAGAGAGAATTGAATGTGATGGTAAAGAGAAAGTGCTTCAAGAGAACTTCAAGAGATTTGTTTGAGGATGAACGTGAGATAAGTTGTGTTCTTTCCTTTTTTTATTTTGTGAACTTATTTTTATGTTTATAATTCATATTTTGTTGTATCCTCATGAATTCTGATTAGTCTTATTTGTCCTTCTCCCTGCAAAGAGATGATTTTATGAAGAATTAATATTGTTGTGCAAGATTTTAAATGTCAATAAATTATGATGATTCAAACTCTGATATTCATTTACTTTTTGATCTGACCAATTAAAATGTTAAAATTTATTGAGAAACATAAGATCCGACAGAGCTATGTTTTCTACAACAAGGTGAGAGAAATTTAATTTCATGGATGAGAATGTAGTCCATTGAGTTGAGTGTAAATAAATAACGAAATATATTTTGATGGACGTAGAATTGAAGATTTTAGGGTGATATACTAAAATTTTTAATTTGGTTCAGTTGCTTGGAAACTAAAGCGAGATTGTTAGCCCTCAAGAAAGAGGAAGTTGGAGCTCTAGAGCGGGAGCCAATATTCTCTCAGTCTAACCACAGATTTATGAACAGAACTCTGGAATAACCAATGTTTTTAATGCACTCGATCGATAGTAAAGAATAGGATTGTTCATATTTAACACAATTTAATTTTATCAAATTTTAAATGATTTTAATTACTTCAATAATCATAAACTCATTGTAAAGGGGAAAGATGCTTTCTTAAATCTGGACTTTCCGTTACAAAATTGTATTTAATCTTAGTTTAACTTTGAAGTTTAGAAATTGATTTAGTTAACTTAGTTTTGTCAGCTATATTTCATTTAGCATACATTAAATTTACTTTATATTTGTTTTTCTTAACTTTTTATAGTTTGAATATTGTGTTTTAAATTATAACCATAAGAATTTCTGCCTCCCTGTGGGATCGATACTTAGGACTAAATTAAAGTCATTTATTACTTAAGAGATACGTATACTTGCATAATTACTAGAATTGACATCTTAAAGAGTTTTAAAATATAAAACTATTTATACTGAAGTGATTTTTTTGTAATTGATTTGTATATTTACTACTTGTGCTGTCGTGTGTTGTAGTAGTGAAAGATATTTACAACGTATGCATAAAGTTCGCCACGAAATTTTTGGCACAATTGTCGGGGGTCGAACGATAAATTACTTTATAATTTAGAAGACTTTGTTTGATCTAAAAAAACTTATATTAAGAAAAATTGTAGCTTAATATTTTCATTTTTATATTTTAGTGTGTTTGCTTATTATAATTGTTTACTGTGTTTATGTATGCATAGTTTAAAGTCTGAAGGTTTAGTATCTTATGATTCAGAGTTAGAAAGAACTTTGAAAAATTCGAAAACAACAAAAAAGAATTGAAATTTTTTAACAAAATGACTACAAACTTAAATAATCCAGAAATTTAAAATGAACATCATCAGAAATCTTGAAGAGATTATGCTAATCCTATAGCAGATGAAATTCATTTGAGTATACAAAACTCTGCTATAGCTGTTAATTCATTTGAGCTTCTGTTATTATCCAAATAGTACAAATAACTAATTTGGGGGAACATCGACTGAAAATCCTAACTTATATCTTGCTAGTTTTCTAGAATTGTGTGCTGCAATTTAAATATGATGGAGTATCGAATGATGTGATAAGACTCAAGCTTTTTTCT
Organism: Phalaenopsis hybrid cultivar; assembly: GCA_002079205.1. NCBI lineage: Eukaryota > Viridiplantae > Streptophyta > Magnoliopsida > Asparagales > Orchidaceae > Phalaenopsis > Phalaenopsis hybrid cultivar. Next base: position 36,982 of record JXCR01060745.1, read on the forward strand.
TTTTCATTAAGGGATAAAACTAAGATGTGGTTAAACTCGTTAGCACCTGAATCTATCAGAACTTGGAGAGAATTATCATAAACATTTTTATCTAAATATTTCCTACTATTAAAAACTGTTAAGCTTAGAAATGATATCATATCATTTTGTCAGTTCGAAGGATAATCACTTTATGAGGCTTGGGAACGATTTAAAGATCTCCTTAGGAAGTGTTCACACCATGCGTTACCGGATTTGTTAATAATTCAGACTTTTTATAATGAATTAGTTTGATCTCTTACATCTATAATTGCTGCTGCTGGTAGATCATTGATATGAAAATCATTTGATAAAGCATATTTTTTAATTGAAGATATTAATAATAATTTTCAATTACTCTTAAAGTATAACTTTAAAAAGAGTAGCTAGTATTCATGATTATGATGCATGCAATATAAAAAAAGATCAATATGAGATGAATTATTCTCAGACACCTCCTGTGTTTAAAGAAAATTCATTGGGACAAATGATAGTTTGTCAGTCATCATATGAAACTTTAAATATAATAAATAACGAAACTAATAATCCTTATTCAAATTTTTATAATCCTAGTTGGAAAAATCACCCTAATTTCAGTTGAAATAATAATAACTCTAATGTTGTAAATCCGCAATGGGGGAACAATCCTGCGAACCCATTAAGAAATTCCAACATCCAGGGAAATTCTAATTATAAAACTCATTGTCCTCCAGCTTTTAATAGCAATTCACAAATTAAGGAGAAGAAATTGTCAATGGAAGAATTAATATTGTAAATGAGAAATCAATTACAAAGTCAAGGGGCTGCAATTAAAAACATGGAAAATTAGTTGGGATATATTCCTACTGCACTTAGCAATAGACCTCTGGGAGCTTTGCTTAGTAATGTAAAGTTAATCCTAAATATCAAAATAAAGAGTAAATTAAGGCTATACAACTGAGAAGTGAAAAAAAATTAGAAATAAAAGTTTAAAAAGAGATTGAAGTTGAGCAAGAAAAGCTAAAAAATGAAATGTCTAGCAAAGATTTTCATCTTGATTCAGAATATCCTATTAAACCAATGAAAATTATGTAGGAAGACCACCACCTTCATTTTCTCAAAGATTGAAACAATATAACAGAAATAACCAATTTACAAAATTCTTAGAAATATTGAGGAAATTAATTATAAACATTTCATTTGTTGAAGCACTGGAACAAATGTCAAGCTATGTAAAGTTTATGAATGATATACTTAATGAAAAAAAGAAGTTTACAAATAATGAGACTGTTGTAATTAGTGAGAAGTGTAGTGCCATAATTCAGAAAAAACTTTCTGAAAAACTTAAGGATCCTGGTAGTTTTTTTTATTCCTTGTGCTATTGGTGAAAGACTTTTTGGAAAGGGTTTATGTGATTTGGAAGTCAGTATTAATCTTATGTTTTCTATTAATTTTCAGAAGAAAGGTTTAAGAGAAATTTCACCTACCACTGTGACTTTTAAGTTAGTTGATCGTTCAATTAGATATTCTGAAGGAGTTATATAAGATGTAATAGTAAAAGTTGATAAATTTATCTTTTCTGTAGATTTTATTGTGTTAGATATGAAGAAAGATAAAGAAATTTATATCATTTTAGGAAGACCATTTCTTGTCATTTGAAGAGCTTTGATAGATGTACAGAAAAACAGAGTTAACAATGAGAGTCAGTAATCAAGAAATTACATTTAATATATTGAAATCAATGAGATACCCAACAAAAGGAAGAGATGATGAATTCCTCAAAATGGATATTAATGATTTTTTAAGCAATAAATATTTCACAGATGCATTTAAAAAGAAAACTGAAGAGGAATATTTGGAGTATGAAGAGGAGGATATAATTCAAGCTAAATCTATAGAAGTGAGTAATGAAAAATTGGATTATGTTCAGGAACAATTTGAACTATTAGATATTACTGATAATAATAGAAATCTGTTTTCTTTGAGTGTGAAACGTCCTAAATTAAAAATGAAAATACTTCCTACACATGTAAAATACATATTGTTAGGAGATTTTATCTATATTATCTGTTATTGTATCTCTAGAATTAACTGAAACACAAAAACAAAAGTTGTTGGAAACTTTTAGAATATATAAGAAAGTCTTTGGATGGACATTAACTGATATCAAATGAATCATTCATTCGATTTGTATGCATAAAATTCTATTGGAAGAACATCACGAACCAAGAGCTAATCCTCAAAGGAGATTAAATTCTATGATGAAAGAAGTTAAGAAAGAAGTTTGAAAATGGTAAGATGCTGAAATAATATATTCTATTTCAGACAGTGCTCGGATAAGTCCAATTCACTGCGTTCCTAAGAAAGGGTGTGACTGTTGTGATAAATGAGAATAACGAATTAATAGCAACAACACAAGTCAGTGGTTGACGAATCTGCATTTATTATAAAAAATTAAATTCGATCACCAGGAAAAATCACTTTCCTTTTCCTTTTTTTGGACCAAATGTTCGATAGGCTAGCTGGGCATAAATATTTTTGCTTTTTAGATGGATATACCGGTTATCATCAACTTCATTTGCTCTTGAGGATCAAGAGAAGACAATATTTACTAGTCCTTATGATATTTTTGTTTTTCGACGAATGCCCTTTAATTTATGTAATGCACCTGTAACATTTCAAAGATGTATGATTTTAATTTTTCGTGATTTAATTGAAAAAGAGATAAAACTCTTTATGGATGATTTTCTTGTGTTTGGAACTTCATTTGAATCACAACTAAATCATTTATAAAAAGTTCTAGAATGATGTGAAAAGACGAATTTAATATTAAATTGGTAAAAATGTCAATTCATAGTTGTAGGAGAAATTGTATTTTGCGTAAAATTTCTGAAAGTGACATGGAAGTGGATTCAACAAAAAATAAAATTATAATTAAACTTCCCCCACTTACTATTATAAGAGGAGTTGGAAGTTTTTTAGGACATGCTGGTTTTTACAGGCGGCAGAAAATTTTTTTTCAAAAATTATAAAGCCTTTATGCCAACTTCTGGAAAAAGATACAAAATTTAATTTTAATCAAAAGTGTCTTAATGCATTTGAATTATTAAAAGAAAAATTAATCACTGCCCCAATAATAGTTTCACTTGATTGGGAGAAATCATTCGAACTAATGTGTGATGCAAGTGATTATGCAATTAGAGCTGTTTTAGAGCAGATATATGATAAAATTTTTAAAGATATATCTTGCTAGTAAAATTATAAATGATGCTCAAATTAATTATACTACTGAAAAAGAGTTATTAACAATTGTTTATGTTTTTGATAAGTTTATGTCATATCTGATTGGAGTTAAATGTGTTATGCATACAGATCATTCTGCTATAAAACATTTGATGCAAAAGAAGAATGTGAAACCAAGATTAATTAGATGGATACTTCTGATGCAAGAATTTGATTTTGTGGTAGTAGATAGAAAAAGATCTGATAGTCAAATAACTGATCGTTTATTTAGGCTGGAATATGAATATACATTTGATCTTGAAAGAAAATTAATGGAACTTTTTCAGATGAACAACTTTGTACTGTTAAACAATAAAAAATATCATGGTACGCTGATATTGAGAACTATATTGTTAGTGATGTTTTATTATATGGATTGTCGAAGCCACAAGAAAAAAAAATTATTTATAATGCAAATTTTTATTTTTGGGATGACCTATATTTATTTGAACAATGTAAAAATTTTGGGTGTCATTTTGGGATTGATAGAGCTGTTCATAAAATTTTACAATCTCAATTTTATTGGCCAACTCTATTTAGATATATATATATATATATA